>CATIWR010219822.1:0-10998 GCA_949677035.1 Omphalea diandra
ATGTGAATTGTAGAAGCATGACAATGACACTTGCACCGTTGCATTTGGGACACTTGAACATATATGTAGTGTTTGTATAGTTGCATGACAAATTGTTTTATGTTGTGTGCTTGTTATAGCATCATAAATAATGGTGTTATAAAGCTTATTTTAAAGTATAAGGAGCATCTAGGAATTAAGAGATGGATGGAGGTGCATAAGGAGTGAAGAAGAGGGACTAAAAGAGGAAAGTGAACTTCCAACCAATAGGAGTGCAATGCCATGATTTTGTCTTGTTGCAATAAACTTACAAGTGGAATTTTTGACCCTTTCAGATAAAAATTAAGGGGTTAGACATGAGTTATAGTAGAAGAGAGAGAAAGCTAAGGAAGAAAGAAAGAAAGGAAGAAGAAGAAGAAGAAGGAGAGGAAGAAATGTGGGCTGCCTATGAAAGATTCCTAAGGTTTTCTAATTATGGGACAATAGATAAGTTAATTTATCTTATTCCCAACTGAAATTAACCTTTCATGACATCTTAATCATGCATGGTTAGTGAGAATTATGGAGTAATTGAGGTAGAGGTCTTGGATGGAATTTGAAATTCAAAAGAACAAGAGCTGATTGTGTTGATTTTGTTGTTAGAGCATAATTTTTTACCCACAATTTTGTAACCCTAGTAGAGGAATTAGAGAAAGTTAAAAAAATGAAAGTTATAGCTTTATGCCTCATATAAATTCATATGAAACAGTTTTTCTTTATTTGGTGTGTGCTAGGAATTATGGCTCCTTCATTAGGGCTGGTTCACAACCAACTGAAATCACCTCAGTCTTTCTATTTTCTTATATTTTGATGGTCTTAGGTTTTGATTTTGACAAAGTGTAAAACATGAAATTTGTAGGGTTATATCTCCTATAAATACCTGTAAATCAGTTTTGATTTATTTGTTTTGTGAAAAAAGATATGGTTCATTGATTGGGACTAACCATGTACCCAGATGAAACCCTACCTTTCTTTTAATTATGTTTTCCAAGAATTTGATGGCCATAGATTCAGAATTTGATAATGGTACAAACTTGAAAGTTGTATATTTATGTCTTACCTACATACTTGTGAAATATTTTTGCAAAATCCAGCATGGTTGTTGAGATATCATCCCTTCATCATGACTATTTGTCAACATGTTACAAACCCGATCACCCTAAGATTGGTACTTTGTTTTGGTGACCTTATAGACTTAATTAGACAATGAGTGAAACATGAAAAATGTTACTTTATATGTTTTTAAAGTGACGGTAGATTATTATTACAATTGGATTTGTACAATTTGACATACACCCAGGAATGTAAGACCTACTCAGACTAAGATGTCATTACCATAGGGTGAAATTTAAAAATTCACCACATTTTCTGTGCATCTGATAATCGCCTGAAATTTGAATACATTGTATCATTATTTGTCTAGTTTGTTTGAAAAAAAGGATCAAGTCATTTTGATAAGTTTATCTAGAGTTATTTTCATGAGAGTGTAGCAAGCTCCGGTTGCCATGTAAGGAAAATATGCATAAACACTAGGTCCACTTGCATGAATCATGCCATAGACTGCATACCAAGCATTCATAATCATTTTGACATACTTATAACCATGTATGTATCAAATTTTAGATCTCAAAACTCTGAGGAAGCCATAGAGAGAGAACCAAACCTACCATAAAGGTTGGTCACATTAAAGGGTGAGTAAAAACCATAATTAGATTCAATTTGTGTGTGTGTGTGATAATTTTATGATATGATTATGTTCTATTACATGTATATATGATTGAATTGTTACATTTTACATGTGAATACAAGTCAAGTGAGAATTATATCCTCTTAATGATTACTTGGTATACCATTGCTATGAACACTTGCATATGAAACTAAAAGAATGTTGTGACCGGCTTGTCAAACACTTGTAAATCACGTGGAAGATGGACTAGTATGTCCCATTGGCACATGTTATTGATCAAATGGTTCACTTGTTATATACTGGCTAGCAAAATCAAATGTCACTTGAATCACATGAATTTCTAGGAGCAGTGTTTGCTTTGCATGGTCATGATAAAAAAAATTAATCTATTGCACTTGCACTTGCATAGCTAAATGTTATACTTATAATGTATCCTGATGATATTTGATTATTGCCTGTGATATAAGAATCTGATTGTTGTTTTTATTCATTGAGTCGCGACTCACCAAATCGCAATTATATTTTTCAGATACCGAAGAATAGGGATTGGACACTTTGGTGCTTAGAATTTTGCATTGAGCCACATGGACCATAGGTGTTCGGCTGAATTCTAACTCTCTCTCTCCTTGTGTCATGTACATACATTTAGATGGGAATTAGTTATGGTCACTAGTCTTGACATTAGTTAACATATATGTGCATTAAATACATATTAGATTGTGTGTGTATGATGGATAAACCTTTATGTATATGTATTTTCGGACATGGATGCTATGGGTTTGTAAATGAAAATGGTCATTATATAACTTGTATCTAGGTTTTACAAGACATTTATAGTTGTCACTTATTTCCCAATTGATGCACATGAAATCAGAACACCATATGTGAAAATGAAATTTTGATGACATGGTTAGAATAATGAAAGAGATTACACTGGATAATAGTGTGGTACTTGATGACTTCTACAACACTAAGAAATTAGTGCAGGGAATGAAGCTATCAGTTGAAAAGATTCATTATTGTAACAATCGTTGCATGATATATTAAGGTGAAGATAATGAATTGACCAATTGCGTGAATTAACCAATTGCAAGTTTTATGGTTATGCTCAGTACAATTAGCCTTATAGTGAAGGTTATAAACAACGCAAAATCATATTCCTTATAAGAAAATGTATTATTTTCCTCTAACCTTTTGATTGGATTCTATGCATCAAAGGCAACAACTGCAAAAATGTGTTAGCATGTTGAGAATGATGTTAAAGAAGGTGTCATGTGTCATTGCTCAAATTCTCTTGCTTAGAAGTATTTCAATCAAACACATCCATATTTTCTAGCAAAACAACCTCAAAATGTTCAATTAGGTCTTTACATAGATGGGTTTCAATTGTTTAGTCAATCGAGACAATAATATTCTTCATGGCCCATAATTGTCACACCATATAATTTGCCTCCATGGTTGTGTATGAAGTATGCGTATATGTTTTTATCAATGTTAGTACTTAAACCGAGAAACCTTAAGGATAAAGTAGATGTATTTTTACAACCACTTACTATGAATCTAAAATAATTATGGTATAAGGTTATGCAGACATATAATATTTCAAACAAATAAAATCTTCAAATATGGGCTACTATTATATTGCCAATAAGTGATTTTCCTGCATATGTGATGCTGTCAGGGTGGATTTCTATTGGAAGTTTAGCTTGTCCCTACTACATAGAGAATTCTAATGCTTTTACTCTATCAAATAATAGAAAACAGTTGTGGTTTGGCAATTATAAAAAGTTTTTACTAAAAGATTATCCATTTCGAATGAACAAAATGTCATTCATTAAGAATAGAATAGTGACCAAAGGTCCACCGCCCATCAGAATTGGAGTTGAGATAGTGAATAAGATTTATAAGTTAGGACTTAAGAAAATCATTGAAATAAATGCTAATGAGATAAATGGTCCTATATATAAGAATTGTGGATGAAGGAAAAAAAAGAATCTTTTAGGATTTACCACATTGGAGTATAAACTTGATTCAACATAATTTAGAAGTAATGCATATTAAGAAAAATGTTTCTGATAATGTCTATAATAATGTCATGAATGTGGAAGAAAAGACGAAAGACTCAATTAAATTTCAATAGGAATTAAGTCAATATTGTCATCACCCTGAGTTGAAACAAAATGTAGGAAAGAAAAAAATACCCTAAAGCTTATTACACATTAGACAAACATACAAAAGAAGTTTTATGTGAATGGGTAAAGAATCTCAGATTTCCTAATGGGTATGAGTAAAATATGGCTAGATGCATGGATATGAAAAGATTAAAGTTATTCGAGATGAAAAACCATAATTATCATGTATTCATGCAACGATTAATACCAATTACATTCTATGAACTACTATCAGGCAAGGTATGGAAGACCTTAACATAATTGAGCATTTTTTTAAGGATCTAACTACTATTGTCATAAGCATTAAAGACATGCAACGACTTGAGGAATAGATACCTATCGTTCTTTGTAAGGTAGAGTGTATATTTCCTCCAAGCTTCTTCGACTCGATGGAATATCTTTTGGTTCACTTGGCTTATGAAGTAAGGATAGTCGGTGTAGTGCAATATCAATGGATATATCCTTCTAAGAGGTAATTAATAATTGATGTGAGTAGGTTACATAATTTTTTAATAATTGACATGAGTAGGTTACATAATTTACTTTGATTTGTGTATATAATTTGTCTAATATGTATTAATATTATAAGTACCTTCTAAGGCTAAAAAACAACATGAGAAATAAAGCAAGAGTTGAAAGTTCAATAATTAATGCATATTTAGTGGAAGAAGCATCATTGTTTTGTTTGCACTACTTTGAAGATCAAGTAAACATGAGGCATCGAAGAGTGCCTTACAACAATGATAGTTCTCGAGATGTAAGGGGAGACCATTAAGAAAATCTTTTGATATTTACACATTCGGTTGGAAGGGAAAAATAAGATTCATAATGGAGCAAGAATATAAGGTTGCTCAATGCTACATTTTATTAAATTGCTCATAAGTGGACCATTCAATAAGAAAATAACACATAAGTTTCTTTATTTTCATAAATACACACATACGCACACATACACATACACAAATATGTATGTATATGTATATATACATACATACATTCATATATATATATATGTGTGTGTGTGTGTGTGTGTGTTACACATGTATAACACACACACACACACACAGACATACATGTGTAACACATACACACACACACACACATATATATGTATGTATGTATGTATGTATATATATATATATATATATATATATATGTATATATGTATGTATGCACGTACACCCACACATACACATATATAAATATTAATTTGTTAAGTTCATGTGTATTCTTTTTTACCTTATAGAATCTAAGTTAAAGTAATGTGAACCACATATTGCTAGTCATGAAATTGATGCTAAACTTGAAAATGAATTTGCTTCTTGGTTTGACAAATATATAAGTATCAAGATTCCATTATTTATGTTTACATGCATCTATATGTACATTGAAATTAAATTTGTTTATTAGGCCCATGATCCATTATATAACATCTTAAACAAATTCACAAAGGATTTAGCAAAAGGTCCATTACGAATAGGGTATACAACTACTATGAACAATGGTGTTTGTATATCAGGCACTAATTATAGTATAGATGAAAGCAATTATTATGGCTGGTTAATTGAAATTATGGAGTTGGAGTATTCAAAATTGTCAATTAAGAGAACTATCTTATTCAAGAGTGAGTGGTTTTATTTGATGCCCAATTTGGGTACTAAAAATCATCCAAAATATAAACTTATTGAGGTGAACTGTAACTGAAGTTTTAATAAATATGAGCCACCTATAGCAATGCAAGCATGTCAGTTTATTATTATAGCTGCCCTAACTTAAGACATTATTCAATTGATTGGTTGGCTGTGTGTAAAATTAAATTTAGGGGTGAAGTCCAAATTTTAGGAATATATACAACAACTTCAATTTCTCATGCAGTACCATCCTTCCAAGAGAATGATATAAATGCTCATTCAATTACAATTATGAAGGACAAAGAATCAGGATATTTGAATGATCCAAATTATGAGTTTTATTGAAATTAAAGATGATCAATGTTGAATTGGAAGATGATGTAGAGATATAGTTGAGATCAAATGATGATGATGAAGGAACTGATAAGGAAGAGGATTTGTACAATGATACTCATTCTGAAACTAGTTAAAGGTATTTTATATATATATTATATTTATTTGTCTTTATTACTATGTTTATGTAGTCAATTTTTTTATTATGTATATGTTATGAAAATGATCCATTTCTTAGCTTTAGTTGTATATTTTGTGATTTAGTTATATATATCATAAGGAGTGATAATTTGGTAGACTTTTGAGGCAAGGGAGATTTGGGTTGGACGTTTCTAGGTGAGCAACAGTGGGTTAAGGATCAGAAGCTTCATTCATTATTCTACCATTACCACCATCAATTTCTCACTCACTATCAGCCCCTCTATCAGCACTAGGGATATCATCACCTCTGTTGTTACACCCTTCGACATCTGCGTCGCCATCCTCACTTCTACCATCATCTTTATTAGCACCACCTACACCAACAGATGTAAAGGAGACAACGACTACACTTTCATTAGTGGCATTAGAAGTCGAGTATAGTATTGGTTGAGTGATGCTCCAACTCGTCAATGAGAGGTATATAACTTATGTTTTTTTGATTAATTTTTATTTCTTTTTTAATAATGATTGATTTTCAAGTCCTTCAAATTGCAATGTATAATTCATAGCGTAGGATATTTTTTCATGTTTTTTATTTATTATTCCTTTATTAACTTATTCTTTGTTAAATGACCAATAGTTTGATTCCAAGTAATGGTTCCTCTGCTCAGGTCTCCAAGATTTTTTGCTTCACTTGGAGCCATTTGGACATGCATGGAAGCATGTTTTGCAGGCAACACAAGAGTTTTATTATGAGGAGTTTAAGGTATAAATGAATAATAATTTTTTCTCATTTTTTATTAATAATTTTATTTATCTAAGTGCATTATTTTGAGCAATTTTTTTTATTTTTTTTTAGAATTTTTTTTACTTTGGATCTGTCATTGGATGCCCAAATTAGGAGTAGATGGGAGCAGTAAGTTGTTACATGTTGTACTAATAATTTGTCTAAGTGGAGACAAAGTAATAAATGACCTATAAGTGTCCTAGGGAGTGTATTAGATAGTTGACAGGAAACGTGAGCCATACTAGAGTTCAAGGAGAGTAGCACGCAGGCCTTGCTCAATCGCTTTAGTGAGATAGACAACCCTAAATTTGGTCCCTTGTAGCATATTGGGGATTCTACACCTATGGTCAAGTATCAAAGACATTTTGATGAGTATGCTTTATATATTTCTTAATTAATATGTTATTTAAGTTTATTATATACTTATATTTATAACATATATTTATTTTTAGAGTGAAAAATTCGGTCATGATGCTACATTTTTAAGGTGTTTGAGCATATACATTAGCTAGAAGAACCAATAATACATCGATAAGCAGTTTATGTATTTTCAATTAAATTCCATTTAAATTCTCACTAAGTTATAGGATAACTACCACAGTTCATATGAGAAAGCTACTCAACCTGAGGAGGGCTTCTCAAACCCATGTTAGCCTAAAGAGAAAGAGATATTCTTCTAGGTTGTAGATGGATAGAAGAAGAGGTGTGTGTATAATATGGGTTATCTTACACATACTTTTTTAGTAAGTCCACATCATCATTGTTGACTGCTGCTTCTCGCCTAGTAGTTGAGGACCTATAAGCTTCCATTATTCATGAGGTTCAACATGATTTTTAAGAATGCATGAGTAGAGGTTGTCTTTCGAGCATCAATTTAAGGAGTCAAGGCAACAGATGGGTGAGATGTATTACCTCATTGTGGAGCTGACCCGTGGCACTCAAGTTGCAATTACTCATCCTCCATTTGATCAGTCACCCTTATTGATGAGCATATAGACAATCCGACTAATGGACCCATTTGATTTTTATATACTTATGTACTTTGTCATTTTTAATATACTTTATACATTATACTATGTGATATTTTTTTTATTTATACTTTATGATATAAGTTTAGATATTTATATATTAATAATAACATTATTTTTTATATTTCATCTTTATGATAATATAAAATAATGTATATATTTCAACAAATATGCAATTATTAATATATATTCATTAAATGAATAAATTAAAAAATTGAAAAGATTAGCGACAAACTAGGATTTTAAAAAGTTTGAAGACATTGATATAAATAAGGATTTTAGGACAATTAATAGAGAATTAGTAATAGTTATGAATATAACTTAATTATTATGATGAAATAAAAATAATAATACTAACAGAGGATGTATAATAGTAAATAGACTAAATTGACATGTTTTGAAAAATTGGGGATTTAAATAATTAAAATATTTAATAAGGATTTAACGATAGTTATGCATGCATATGAATATTAAATCGCAAATTATGAGATTTTATATGACTTATGGACGTAAATGGTGATCATGATGGATATAAATGTAGTTTTTATACTAAATTGCAAATTTAAGAAAAATTTGAAGTAAATGTCCTTGTGGGCCTTTTTTGGCAATAATAGTTTGTTTTATATATGGAACATATTATATGGATGAGTTTAAATAACTCTCTATATTTTTATTATTTTTATGATATTAATATAGATTTAATTATATATTTAAATGTGTATGACTTTAAGGATCAAGAATAAAGGAAGAGATTCAATTAAAAATTGGTAATGTCAAGAAAGGGGTTTTATCGTGTTTTTTAATGTTCATTGTATACATGCATCATCATTTTGTATATATGCCATAATAGGCCAAATTATTCACTTTATGATTGAAATGAAGTGACATGAAATGAATTGTTTTGTACAAATGCTATATGATATGAGAATAGTTCAAGAATGAAGTAGGAATCTAAAGAGTCATAAATAGTTATACAAGGATTATAACTTGTATCAATGAATGAATATTATGCATGCACAACACGGTTAGTGAGGAAACTCTCCTATGTAAGAGATAAGTAAAGGTGCGAGTGGTGAGACAACTCTTCTGTGAGCACATGATTGGTGAGGCAACTCTACTGTATAAGAAAGATAAGTAAACCAATCAAGGATTCCCATAGACTTGACTATCCATATCTATAATGTTATGTTATGTGACTGACGTATGCAGATGTCATGCCATATAGATAAAAATGCATTCATATTATGGCATGTGAGCATG
Source organism: Omphalea diandra (assembly GCA_949677035.1). Lineage (NCBI taxonomy): Eukaryota > Viridiplantae > Streptophyta > Magnoliopsida > Malpighiales > Euphorbiaceae > Omphalea > Omphalea diandra. The sequence continues at coordinate 9,057 of CATIWR010219822.1, forward strand.
CATATGGACATATAAATTTTTTACTGAGTTTCCCATAAAGAATTCACCCCTCCGCACATAGATTATTTTATAGGTTAGATAAAGGAGATGTCGACATGGATAAGAGCTAAAAGATTTAAGTTAAGCATTATGCATATGTTAAAGCACTATAATAGTTCCTTGTAGTTGCCTAAATTATTTATGTTAATGCCATTAACCATTACTTATATGACTAAGAAATATATCTATTATATAAATATGTTTTTAGTTATCTCTATAATATTGTTAAGTATGTTATGAAATGTCTAAATGAGTTTATATACTTGAGAATTAAATGTTAATGATTATAATATATAAATGTGATGAGATTATATGTTGATGATTATGACATATAATAAGATTAGAATAATGTAAGCTAAGAATGAACACCCTAATTCTAGGGATCACTTATTGGAACTTATTTTATATATGATTTATGTCATGAAATAAAAGAAAAGAAAAGTAAGAAAAAGGAAAAAAAAAAAAAAGAAGAAGAAAGAAATGTCATGTTATAAAAGATATTTTACAATTAAGCTTTACTTGATCCATAACTCCTAGTAGTTTATTCCTTAAAATTCAAAATAGTGTTAATGTAAGTTTATGATTTTTAATATTAGAGTGACACAGTGAAAGCCATAATAGGCTTTCTCATGAGTTAAATTAGGCTTGATAAGAGTTCTAAAGGCCTTAAGCCTTCCTATTCTCTAGCATTGACACAATATGAAATCAGGGTCATGATATAATTAGAGCAAAGATTTGTATGATCAGACCATTGCATTCAAAAAGAGATAGATAAAGATGAGAGACGATATACATGATGAAAAATATATAAGGATATTTATCTATGACTTACGAAAATACATGATTCTTTCTCGTTTTACGAGTTTACTTTGAGCTATAATTTTAGATTCAACATTTATATGTTATGTTGTTAATGATGTAGAGCATTACATACTAAGTGTGTATAGCTAATGAGAATGATTATGCTTGAATTTATCGAATTCAAGAATAGTTTTATGTTTTACTATATCCTAACACTAGAATATGTTTATGAAAAGATTATATAATTACTTGTATGCACATTTAGGCTTTTGTTAATGAGATTGAGGTTCAAAAAATCTAATTAATGATTATTATATGAAGTTATGACATATAAAAGCAAGAATAAGATGATTGACATGTGGACCTAAGATAGTGGATTGATTGTTTATATTAATGATTCATTTATATATGTTATTTTTGATAGGGAGATTATTCAATATATAGAGTAGACTTTATCAAAATTTCAATAGCATTTTAAGGAATTATAACACATGAAATGGAGAAAGTAGTAAAAGAGAGTGGAAAAGCATAAGGATGATAAAACATGGTATGATAAACATAGAAAGGAAAGATTAGAGTCAATAGATAGAATTATAGATAAAGTTTTGACTTCTATTTTTCTTAGAAATTTACTAGAGAAAGGAAAACCTATTTTTAAAGAGGCCACGAGGATTTCTTGATCATGGTTATAAAATGGCCTCTTGTAATTATGATAAGCTAACTTAATATTTTAAATGAGATTTAAAGCTCATAATTTCTAAATAAGTTACAGTTACATACGAGAATTTTAAATGATTTATAGTGACTTTAATTCATTCCTAACTGTAAAATATCTTTAAGAGTAGACATGAGTTGACTTGGATCATTTAGGATCCAAGAATGGAAAAGATAGGCTAAGAAGGAGATATAAAGGCATATGTAATAATAATATGAAAATTCGAGAGTGAACTTTAATAAGGGGCATTTTGTAAGGTCAAAGACCCATTTTTAGGAAATTCCGATAAACACAACTATTTTAAGTATATTTTCTCCTAATAGCAATATATATATATATATATATATATATATATATATATATATATATATATATATATATATATTA
>CATIWR010219832.1:0-25372 GCA_949677035.1 Omphalea diandra
ACCGTTGGATCACTATAATTACCGATCAACGGCGAGAAATCCCTGTTTGACTGACGTACAAAAAATATTGAAGCTTGGAATGATTGGCCTTGGCCTTTGGTCGAGCTTTGACCACGGAAAAATCAAAACTACAAAAATTAAAAATAAAAAAAAGAAGACGCCTGGAGCTTAACAAAGGAAATAATTCTTGTAAAGAGAGAGACTATAAAAGGGAAAGATTTTTGTTGTGACTTTTCGGTATTTTGTTGTTTTTTTTTTTTTTTGAATTCCTATACATTTTCCTTTCTTGAAAATCCCTTCTCTCTCACTCTGTTGAAGACGGGGGAGAGAGAGAAGGTTGAGTTCTGCGCGTGAAGCGATTTCTTGTTTTCTTTATTTAACTTCTGATTGATTAGGGGGAGATTAGGGTCTGGTTGTGTTGGAGTAAGAAACCATGAATGTGATGCGTCGATTAAAAAGCATTGCTTCTGGTCGCACTTCGGTATCATCTGATCCTGTAAGTTCACATCTTTTTCTGTTATCTTGATTTATTTTTTATTTTTTGTTTTTATAATGACTGTTTGGTACCTCAGAAAATGGGTTGAAGGAAAAATGGAAGGTTATGATTTGACTGTTAGAGTAAAGTTTTTTTTTTTTTGTTTTTTTGTTGCGTATATAATTTCTTGGGGCCTATAGATTCGTGATCGTGAAACTTTATTGGATGAACACATTTGGTATCTTTCTTTTTGTGCTTTTGTTATGCTCAGATTTGTAATGAACTAACAATGAATTTTGGTTTCTTAGTTTTTCAAAATTTTTGCCTTTATATGGGAGGCAATGAGTGTAACTTATGCGTTTTTTGTCATTGACATAATTTGATAGGCTACTTGGGGGTGAAAACATGATAATTTTTCCTTGAAATTAGTCTTTTTTTTTCAGGTTTGATCCATGGATAGCTTTTTAGTATTCTCTGTTGTGTGTTTCTTTCATCTGTTATTGAGCTTCTATCGGTTGGATAAGCTATTTGGATACATGACATTGTAACTCATGTGCAATGTATACTTATTATTCTTATGTTGCCTGTTATATTGATTTAATTGTGCTTGTAATTTTCTAAAAATGATGTAATAACTCTCTTTGATTATTAGTGTACTTAGGTGATTAAGAGTAGTGTTGTTGCGGTTGTTGATGGGTCAAATCGCAATGATTGGTTCTTTCCTGAGAATGGTTAATATGTATCTTTATCATCTTTTTCTTTTTCTTTTTTCAAAATAAATCTGAAGATGTGTGTGAGTGTGTGTGTGTGAGAGAGAGAGAGAGAGCAAAAGTGTGATGCTAGCTTCAGGATGGAGAAAAGTGCTGGATAACTCATTCATGCGAGGTGTCATGTCATTGTGTGATGTTGGCTATGAAATCTTATGATTTATTTGCACTTAAGAGAAGAATCAAGTGCTGAAAGAGAATCACCTTTCATCTTTTAAATCACTTTTGCTTTAAAAATGTTGCATTGTCTAAGCACCAAAACAGAATCAGGTTTAATCTCATCAATAATCTGTGGCCCTTCAATGCTTATTAGAGGAATTGTGAATTACAGTTCAACTTAATTTGTCTCCTTGTCATTTGAGTTTCTGGAATCAGCGAATAAGCCGGCTTTTGCTCCATTATCATTGGTCTAAGACTGAGGGAAGATTCCAAGTAATAACTTCAGATCATACTTAAATTATAAAATCTTAATATAACTGAGTTTACAAATTCAATAATGGGCTAGACTTTTGTGCTTACTTACATAGTGTTTTACATTTTTCTTATTTTTAAGGCTTTGTTTTGTACTTGTATTGTATCATGATGACAGAAGATGTGATGAACTACATAGTGAGAAATGTAACCTTTTTTTCTTTATTTTCCCTTTAGGGTGGGGACTCCTTCACAAAGAGGGTGAAGGTTGATCAAGAAACAGAGCACAAAATCGATGGGGAATTATATATAGATGAGAGAAGTGCCACAGGTCTGGAGCAGCATATGGCTTCTACATCACTAGAAAATGCTGCAAGCACATCCAACCCATCTTTGATGGCCAGAACAGAAAAATCAGTTTATGATCAGCTTCCTAAAGAAATGCATGAAATGGCGATCAGGGATGAGAAAACCAACCATGATGAAAAGGTAGTTTTTTGTAGTCTGAATTCAGTAGCCCCCCAACCTTAACAAAATGGGGAAGATATCCACATGGATTCTATGTAGCGTTAGATATGTTTGACAAGAATGCGTGTGCAAATATTTTCAATTAGTGTTTAATTGCTTTTGTGTCTACTTGCACATTATGAAGGATATGGAGGCCGCCATTGTGAGCGGTAGTGGAACAGAGACTGGTCAGATAATTGCGACTACGGTGGGTGGTCGAAATGGACAACCAAAACAGGTTATTTAATTATTTTGTTTCTGTTGTTGCATTTCCTGATTTCTGTTTCATCCTTCCATTGCATGTTTTTCCTTGCCTTATTGTTAAATTACTATTTTCTTATCATGCCTTTTTTGTGCTCGAACTTCACTTGCACAACAGTGATGGAATATGAGCAGACACTTTGCTTTTCTGATCTTTTATTTTAAACTTTATGATTCATTTTCATGCTTTATTGTGCATTTCCATTAATTATTCATATGATAGAACCTATGCATGTGTATGGTTGATCACATTGGAGTTATAGACCTAGTCTCAAGCTTTTCTGCTATATGCTTAGTTTGACATGTTATCAAAGTCTCTTCATACCAAATGGCCAGAACTTGAATCTTTGTAACCTCATATCATTGAGTTTTTGAATGAGGGAATATATTGAGATATACGAGGCTTATTCTTGGGCATTCATCTATGAGTTTGAGGGGTTAGGTTGAGTTATTCGTTGATATTTCACACCTTGTCATTGTGAGCCTTATCCAAATTTATGTGATAAGATACCTTAAGGTTGAGTATTCCTTAAGCTCTGTGTTATACCATTTTTACTTCAAAAGCTAAGGCCTATCATTCAGTGCATATACTTAAGGGGTTTTAGGTCTAATGCTGAGCTATTACTATGTCTCAGACAATCTCATTTATGGCAGAGCGTGTGGTTGGCACAGGTTCATTTGGTGTTGTCTATCAGGTATGTGGAATTAAACAACACATAAATAGCATGCAGTCAGACCTATTTGCTGGTCATTGTCAATACAAACAATAATTTTTTTTTTCCCCATTTCATATTTATGTTGCAGGCTAAGTGCTTGGAAACTGGTGAAGCAGTTGCAATTAAGAAGGTGCTGCAGGATAGGAGATACAAAAATAGAGAACTTCAGATCATGCGCTTACTCAACCATCCCAATGTTGTTGAACTGAAGCATTGTTTCTTTTCAACTACTGAAAAAGAAGAAAGATATCTTAACCTTGTTCTGGAGTATATACCTGAGACTGTCCACAGAGTATCTAGGCACTACAACAAGATAAACCACCAACACATGCCTATTATATGTGTGCAACTGTATGCATACCAGGTAAACTTTGTAAAATTCCCTTGGCTTGCTCAGTTATTTTTGGGGTGTGAGATTCTTTTGATGTGCACTATTTAGTTTATTTAGCTAATATATAGTTCTTGTGCCCATTTAAGTATTCTGCTCTTTGTTTTTGTAGATTTGTCGTGGTCTAAATTACTTGCATCACGTAGTTGGTGTTTGTCATCGTGATATTAAGCCACAGAACTTACTGGTAAGATTTGCTCGTAGTTCTTTCAAAGCTTGAAAAATGATGCTTTTGCATGCTTACAACTTAACACTGAAGTTTTATTAACTGTATCAATCGTGGTGTAACCCTTGTTGTGAGTGAGATTACCTTTAATAACGTATTGTTGGTAATTGGCAATTTAATTTAAGTTGAGGGGGAAAATTGAGAGTTGAAATTGGAAGTGAAAAAGAGAAAATTAGGAATGACAGACTAGTGTGTGTGAATGACAGACTAGTGTGTGTGCCTTTGGGCCTATGGGTGCTAGTATACACAAAATGATATTCAGTTGATAGGGAATCGGTTGAAAGCAACTTGTTGGCATCTCAGTTTTATGCCTGTTACAATGATCAATGCGATTTATATCATATAAGCTCTATCAAACTCTGGCAGAAACAGCTTACCTTCTTGGAGTTTGATGCTTATATTTATTTTTAAAACTTCATCAGCTTGAAGTTATGATGCATTATGCAGGTCAATCCCCACACCCATCAGCTAAAGATTTGTGATTTTGGAAGTGCAAAGATTCTGGTAAGTTGAGTTTATTTTCAATCTTTTCTCCGGTTGGAGCCAAAGTATGCCATTTATGTAAAGTAATGATGACAATGTATTATCCGACTTTTAGGTGCCAGGTGAACCCAACATATCTTATATTTGCTCACGATATTATAGGGCACCAGAGCTTATATTCGGTGCTACATCATATACGTCTGCAATTGATATGTGGTCTGCTGGTTGTGTCTTGGCTGAACTTCTTCTTGGTCAGGTAAGTTTCTCTTTTATCCTTTTTGCTTGCTTCATAAAAAATTTGACATCAGAAATTTCCTTTCTACTGCCATGTGGTGTAATTGTAGTTAGGAACTGTATTTTATTGCATTCATTATGAAGTGCAAACAATGGAATCGTCCATATTGAATAGTTCCCAACCATTTTTGCTGTATGAGTTATTCGTTTAATTTTCTGTCCATTCAATGCATGTATTCATGACAACTTCTGTTATTCCGCTTTTTTTTTATTTTTTTATTTTTTTTGCTTTTTGCAGCCACTGTTTCCTGGTGAAAGTGGTGTTGATCAACTTGTGGAAATCATTAAGGTTATTATCTTGTAACTTTTTGTGTTATAGTTTTACTTGATCTGAATTTCTCAGTTTCCCTAATTTAGCTTTCTGAAATCAGGTTCTGGGGACACCAACCAGAGAAGAAATTAGGTGCATGAATCCAAATTACACCGAGTTTAAATTCCCTCAGATTAAAGCTCACCCATGGCACAAAGTATGGTGGCAATTTTATCAGGAATCTTCTTCCTTTATCTCCATGCATATTACCTTGCGTCTTCTGTGTCAGTGGATGTCTTATTAGTGTTGCGATATGCAGATATTTCATAAGCGAATGCCCCCTGAAGCAGTGGATCTTGTATCAAGGCTTCTGCAGTATTCACCAAGTCTGCGTTGCAGTGCGGTAAGAGCATTTTTATGCTAGATCGAATCAATCAATTTTGTCAACTACTGAAATTGTCCCTTCCTTTCTTGTATTAGTTATATGTTTTATGGCTCATAGCATTAATGTTTATATTTTAAATATGCATTTGGTAGGAAATCTGTTAATCTTTTGCATATGTCCTTGTTCTCAGCTGGAGGCATGTGCTCACCCTTTCTTTGATGATTTGAGAAATCCCAGTGCATGCTTTCCTAATGGACGAGCACTACCTCCCCTGTTCAATTTTACAGCTCAAGGTAGACTTATACCATTCTTGTCCATCATTTCAGCAAGGATTTTTTCTTTGCATGACTTATTTGAAATGCCTTGCAGAGCTGGCTGGTGCATCTGCAGAACTGCACCAACGTCTCATTCCAGAGCATGTAAGAAAACAAGATTTCTGAACCTGAATATTTGAATCTGTAGACAGTGCATGGTTGAATCTGTAGACTGCAACTCATTGTTTGGATGCTTAGACACCCCCACAAGCTATCCAGCTTCTCCACAAGCTGAGACCCATCTTTTGACCTTCATATGGGTAGTTCCGACTTAAGATAGATAATAGGAGAGTCATGACAAACTAATGGCGAGTGGGGGGTGCCCAAGGACGTGGTGATGGAGCTTCAGATGGAAGTATCCAGCTGATTAAGGGGATTCTTGTCAATTAGGTTCCAACTTCCAAGAGTTGATTTAGTTAGATTCTGGTGTGTTAAATGACTCAGCGAGTGTAAGATGAGTTGTTACAATTATGTTGTCATGTTTTCATAGTGTATGGCATCCGTTAAGAAGATCAACTAAACGGATCATTTAGATGAATTAGGATGTCTTATGTACATCTCACCTGATTCCTTAATGTGCTATATCAAATACAAAGTACTGGCTGGCTTTTATGCCCTATTTTGCTTCTTTGATGTGTTTTTCTCCCTCCTTTTCTCTCTAAAGATTGAACCAACCGCTGATATTGCAATTATGTTTAGGCTGCTCAGATGATAGCATTTGCAGGTTTTTTTTTTGAGAATAGGAAAATAATGTTTCTTAATAAAAAGGTAGCGTGAACTGAAGATGTAGTAGATATGGAGTAAGAACATCAAAATTCAGTGGATGACTATCGATTAGCCTCTTTCAAACAAGAAAACTGACTAGATGGCTGTAAGAAAGCCTCTTCTAACCTATATGTTTTTCTGGTTCTACATGGTTTTCTAGGGCGTCTTTCATATGTTAACACCTTTTTAAGCATATAGTTTCCTACCAATTTACCAGTGGTCAATAAATATAACCTTAAATCCAATTTTCCGACCATTCTTATCAGTGATTGATCTACAAGAAACTTCTTCATCACATCAGAACAACATAAGTGATATGATCTGAAAGTTGGCATGATTTAGGGGTGTACCTCATAATAAGCTTGCAGTGGTGTAAAAAAAGACATTTATCTTACCCAGCTTCGGTTTAAACTCAACAATTCCATTTCGCTCCAAATGATGTCAAAAATAAGTAAGTTAAAAACAAGTTTCACTTGTTTATGTGCTCAACTAAGAACTCATAAGGATAGCCCAATCCCAATTCTCACATGAAAGTAACGGAAATGTAGTTAATCAACAATTACTTTTACTAGTCAAAAAATAAATGCAATTATAATATCTGATTGTAACAGAATTGATGTTTTGAAAGATGGTTAGGATCTTTGTGTATAAGAACATTGTTAGCCTTCTGCTCAGCAAACAATTGGAGAGAATTGCACCAATGTGTTAGACCAGATGTATTGATGTTGAAGGCCGAGGACTTTATACGAGAAAATTTCAGGCCATTACACAGTGAGATCCTCGGAGCATCAACGAGACAACATCCAATGTAGTCACTATTCTACCCAATCAGATCTCAACAACCTGACAAAGCACTTGTCCTCTAGAAGGTTAATTTAGATTTCCTGTTGAGTCACAGCTCCATCGCATTGTGAAAATATCTACAGTCAACTTCAACCTCTTACCAGTAATCTCCACAAGAACATTTTCCTTCTCTGAAGTGATGGAAATAATTTGAATCCCTCAAAATAATATGACAAAGGTATACCTTTGATATGTATTTCATAGCAGAATGGCAATCTCCACAAACCCTGAGATTCTTGAAAACACGAATCGGTGCTCCCCGTGGCACAGTGAGAAGCCCAAAAGCAACAGCCAACTTCTCACTGTGATAAGCTAGACCAAGCTCCCTGCCTTCCCTATCCATGTCATGAAGTGCAAAATTCATGTCTGGCACATAACCAGCTTCCTTGATCAATTTAATAATCTCATCAATCTTCGAATAGATCTCAGTCATCATTGGATGACTTCTATCTTCTGACATAAAAGTGTGCATTTTGCTGCTCGACTCAATCCAACTGCACCCTGGTTCCTTATCAACTCCCCTGATTTTCATTAATTTTCTGATTTTTGCAGCATCATCCCATCTGCCTGCAAGTGAATACATATTAGATAACATTACATAAGGCATAGAATTCATTGGTTCCAATTCAAAGAGGTTCAGTGCTGCCCTCTCTCCCAAATCCAGCTCCTTGTGTACCTTGCATGCGGCAAGAAGTGATTTCCAAACAGTTGCATCTGGTTCTACAGCCATTTGATTAAGTAATTCCTTGGCCTCCACAAGTTTTCCTGAGCGTCCAAAAAGATCAATCATACAAGCATAGTGTTCAGGACCTGGCTTGATCCCATATTCCTTTTCCATTGATTCAAAATAGCGGCGACCATCTTCCACAAGACCAGCATGGCTGCAGGCAAAGAGTAAACCAATAAATGTAATGAAGTCCGGAACTGTGCCAGTAGAAATCATTTGATCATAAAAATGTAGAGCATCCTTTCCTCTACCATTCTGTGCATATCCAACTATTAAAGCTGTCCAACTGATGACATCCCGTATTTGCATGGAGTCGAAAACACAATTGGCATCTTCTATGCTCCCACACTTTGCATACATTGTCACAAGAGAATTATCTACTGATAAGGATGGCCCAAGCCCGGATTTAATAATGGTAGCATGGACTTGCTGCCCGAATTCCATAACTGTCAGTTCTGCACTGGCACTCACAACACTAGCAAGGGCAAATTGGTCAGGACAAACACCTGCACTTTTCATGTCACAGAACAACTTGATAGCTTTTCCATAACAGCCATTATATGAATAGCCTGTGACCAGGGAGGTCCATGAGATAACATCCTTGTCTGGCATCTGGTCAAATACCATGAATGCGTAATCTAACTTTCCCTGTTTAGCATACATGTCAACAAGAGCATTGTTCACAAGCTTGTATGACCCAAATCCAGTTTTGACAATTAAACAATAAGCAGAGTTTGCGTTTCTCATGTCATTCGTGGATGCAAAACAGTTTAACACAGATGGATATGTATAATCATCCATCCTCATATTTCTTGCATGCATTTCACGAAAAAAACGCAAAGCTTCCTCTTCCAATCTTTCCCTGACGCACCCGACTATCATAGAGTTCCAAGAAATCACATCATCAACGTCCATACTCTCCAACACCTTCTTTGCACTATTCAAGTCTCCACATTTAGCATACATATCAACCAATGCACTTTGAACAAAAATATTGGCACCAAAACCACTCCTAACTACACAACCATGGACTTGAACTCCAAAATCACGAGCTGAAATCGATGCACAAGCGGTCAAAATGCCAGGAAAAGTAAACTGATTAGACTCAACCCCTTCGGCTCTCATGTGCCGAAAACACTGGATTGCTTTGAACCCATCGCCATTGCGCGAATACCCAGTAAGCATAGCCGTCCACGTTGCATGATTTTTGCTATCAGTCACAATTTCAAAAAGAGACTCAGCTTCCAACATGCGCTGACACTTGGCATACATGTCAACCAGTCCAGTAACAGCAAAAACATTACTATCAAGTCGAGTCTTTATCGCATACCCATGAATCTGTTCCCCCGTGAGAAGAAAGCCCATTGTTGAGCACAGCCTAATGAGACTCCCTAATGTGTGCGGATTAGGCTTATGCCCTTCAAACTGCATTTGGAAATACGACTCAAAAGCCTCAACTTCACAGCCATATTTACAGTAGCCAGATATGAGACTAGACCACGTGATTGAACTCTTCAACGGGGCCTCACAAAACAGTTGCTTAGCTTCAACTAATCTACCTGAATTGGCATAACCTGAAATCATGGTGTTCCACGTGAACTCATCCCTATCAAGCATTTTGTCGAACATGTTGCGTGCTTCGTTGATCCGGCCCGATTTTGATAAATCGTTTACAACTCGGTTTGATTCGATCATAGAATAACAAAATGCTGTTGATCTTGCTATGCTTTGAAAATGATGACGCCGAGACACGCTTAGACTTCGCACTTTGTGCATACCCTTTGTGAAGATTAATGTTCATGTGTAACGAACAAAAGAAGCTGAGATAGTTGAACCAAGCATCTTTCCTGGTATAAAAGAAAACAGAAGTCGCCGACGCGTCGTTTCTCATGAACTAATTGTTTCTAATTTTGCGTGGAGTGGCATGAGTTTGTCTGATGGAATAGACCCATCAAAAAGCTTATTTTATCTTAGCTACAAATAAATGATAATTGGATCTAATTATTATTGTTGTTATTGTTCCACAGAGTAATACAAACATTTCTTAAATGGGTGTTTGGGTTATAGAAAAATGCATGAGAGTGCAAGAAAACGGAGGATGGGGAAAAAAGATGCAGAGGAAATCTTATTATTGAATGGACATATACTAATGTGGTTCGTATTGACAATACCTAAGTTCACTATATACATGGAGCTACTTAACAGAATAATGCCAACTCAGCAATTGGCTTGCAATTAGTTATAACCGTCTAACAATCTGTTACAGTAATCCTAACCTAATAACCTAACTAATTTCTCACTTTGAGCAGCTTGACAACTTAGAAGCAGAAGTTGTTCATTTCAATTGTATCAATGCCTTCCCCTTCAAGAGACCCAGTCCACAAGGTTGAAGTGAGGAAGAAAAACACGAATATGATCATCAAACTCCCAAGGAGCGTCAGATGGAAAAGAGCCAGACCAATGAATAAACACTTGGGTTGCAACTTAATTGAACTACTTAACCATATGTCGATCAAGAATAGCCAAAGGAGGCGGAGATAAAGCAATAGGCACTGGAAATTGAGGAGAGACCTGAACTTATTAGTTGGCAAAACAGTTGTACTGCTAAGGAGTTGAGCGGTAACTGAAAAAAACTCCAGAGAATGCTTCCTAGAATCAGGCAGTTTATTGAGGAGTGTACTAAGAGAAGAGTCAGAAATTGGTGTAACTACGTCAGAATCTATGCCATGTAAAATAACCTGACTGCCGCGATAAAAGAATTTCATAGTAAGGGTCTTAAAATTCCAAACAATATCCCCCTAAAGTGGATAGCCACTGTACTCCCAAAACCATCTCAATGTCTCCTAATGGAATGACCAGCATATCGACAAAAAAAAAAAAAAAACTCCTTCCATCTGCCATTTGAAATTTTTGCATATGAAAGTACATTGCCCCATATCCCCATTAGCGACTTCCACTGGAATAGCAGGGATGAGTTTTAATACACAACCGACGGAATTAACAAGGGCAATATCAACGAAATTTTGAGTACTGCCAGAGTCAAACAGTATGTGTAAAGACCTCTTCTTATTGGCTCCGCTTACTCTCATTGATTGGTGAGAATTACCAACATCAATACCCTTCCTAGCAAACACAGAGATATGGGAATGCTTTTCTTCATTTACCTCAACATAACTAATCTCCTGATCATCCGCACCATTCACACTCTCATCTTCTTCAACTCTTTATACAATGATCATATGAAGCTTTTTTATTTTTACATCTACGTCTTGGGAAGAATTTCTCATCACACCAAAAACACAATCCTTTAGCTCTTCTTTCATCCAGCTCCTTGTCACCTAGGTTTAAGGTAGTAGTTTTATTGGCTTGGTTATAGTTATGAGGTTTGGATAAGTTTGATGGAGTGGGTAGTGATGATGGCTGAGGGCTTGAATTATTTTTAATAAAAGTGGGAATTGGTGGGTTAGATCCCACGGATGAAGAGCAATTCTTGAAATTGGTTTGGACATTAAGGTTTGGTGTATAGGAAGGCTTATTTGAGTTAGTTAGAGAGGATTCCCTTAGTCTGGCCAAGGCATAAGTTTGATGGAGGCTGGTGGGTTGTAGTAATCTGACAGTAGATTGGATATCTGGTTGAAGGCCTATCCAAAAACAACTGATAGCATAATCTTCTGGTAATTCAACTCTTCCCAGTAAAGTCTCAAAAACATCCATGTACTCTTGAACGGATCCTTCTCGCTTGAGATTTATTAAATCGAACATTGGATCTTCAAATGCATTAGGACCAAGCCTGCAATTCATAGGCTTGATGTACCCATCCCATTTAGGCTAATCTCTAGCATTTCTTGATTTCATGTACAATCTATGCCATTGACTAGCTTTTCCTTCTAGACGTACAGCCGCCACCCTCACTTTCAACTCAGGAGGAACGGACTCTAACGAGAAATTGTTCACTTCGATAAATCCAACTCAACATATCTTTACCATTAAATCGTGGAAATTCCATCTTAGGACAGCTATTGACAGAATGAAAATCTCCTTGATGTTGATACGAATTGAAAGTTTCATCTAATGGAATACTACCAGAAGAAGTAGGTCCTGCATTACTGTTATTTCCATTCAACCCGAGAATGAGATTCTTCAACTCAGCAATGGCATCATCAGTTCTTTTGTTAGAGGCTTCAGTCATGTTCTTCATATAATCTTTGACGTCCTCTTCGAATTTCTTCAAATTAGTATGCGATGGAGCCATCTTCGAATCGCAATCTTAACCAAAAATTAGAGAAAAATCAAGGAAAATTGAGAACGAATTGGAAGGATGTGGGTGTGCAAGAATGCAATTGGGACAGGTTTATGATGGATTTTTGGTAACCGAACTGATCCACAGGTGCGAGGATCATGCTCTGATACCAATTAATACAAACTTTTCTTAAATAGGTGTTTGGGTAATAGGAAAGTGCAAGAAAATGGAGGATGGGGAAAAAAGACGCAAAGGAAATCTTATTGCTGAATGAACATATAATGATATGGTTCATATTGACAATACCTAAGCTCACTACATATATGGAGCTACTTAACAGAATAATGCCAACTCAGCAATTGGCTTGCAATTAGTTATAACCGTCTAACAATCTGTTACAGTAATCCTTATCTAATTATCTAACTAATTTCTCACTTGGAGCAGCTTGACAACTTGAAGCAGAAGTTCTTTATTTCAATTGTATCACAGATTTCTGTTCACTGGAATTGAACACATGCTCCTTCAGCTTGAGATAACTAATTAGTTATCGTTCATTGCGATAAATTCATAATTTATGTATATGACAGCAACCGAATCAAAGAAGTCATCAGTTAATCACCAGATTATCCCAACAATAAACTATATACTACTTTCAAAATGGATCATCATAGTTTCATTCATAACAAATACTAATTCATCATTTAAAAAAAAATAAAATATAATTAGCTTAGAGGGAAGTGGACATGGTGGGTACTTACCAGACAAGTAAATTAGTACAAAAAGTCACCGGTGTCCATTTCGTCGAACAGTGCCTTACGCTTTGACATAATTATGTGTGGTGCCCTTTCCACCATTGCGCCTTTTCTTTTGGCCTTCATGATGCAGCGCAAGCATAAGCTCATGCCAGTCATGACACCACTTGCGTTTATAACCATAAAAAAATTCACATATTTTAATTCTAAAATTATTAATCACATTCATGGCGAAATACATCATTTTCCTCATTAATTTTTTGTCATTAGCCACTTTGACATTTTATTTTTTTAACTAATTAAAGTTTTTAAAGTTTTTTTTAGTTTGTTTGCTTGTATTTTTATTTTTTTTTTTTGAATTTGCTTTCTTGCGTTTGTTTTGATAAGAAAGGTCAGATTAAAAGAGTAAAGTTATTCTTAGGTTTTATATTGTTTTTAAATGTTATTATTAATTTAGTAATGATGATAGTAGAGTAAGAAGAAGAAGAATAGATAGATGAGAATGAATTTTAATATTTGATTGCGTGTCTTTCACGCTCTTAAGGTATAAAAAGGTTTTAAATGATTTGAAATTAAGAGTTTTTAATAAGTAATGAAGTTAATTTCAATTAGACATTTCAAAATAGTTGCGAATTAATATAAAACTTCAAGAATTTATCTTATGGTCAAGGACACGTGGTATTGTGAAAACGCGGGTACATGGTTCATCAAATCTAATCCTATGTTTGATTTGAGGTAAAATGATGAGGAAAATAAAAGATGAGAAATGAGTAATTATTATAATTTTTTATTATTTTGAAATAAAAAAATAATTTTTATTTTATTTTTTTAATATGAAGAGAAAATATGATAATTAAAAGAATTTATGATAAATTTATATTTTTTTCCTTGATATTTTTTTATTGAATGAAAAATAAATTTATTTTTTTTTATTTTTTTTATTAAATATAATAAATAAATAAATAAAATAAAAATTATTTTTCCTTTTTTACTCTAAATAATTTTCTTAGTAAAAGATGGGCAAAACCGCGTCACCGTAACTGTGGAGCCAGCATGTCGCCGCCACAGACACAGGTTGTACCTGCTCCTTTCTTTCAAATTATCGCCACTCACATAATGTATTAGCTGAAAGTAAAAAGTCCCCAAATATATACCTCCAGAAACTCAGGTAGTACCAAAATATTCCCCTTCTTACGCTCCCATCCAAAGTCCAAAAATATCAGACAATTCCCTTTTGGAAATATCCATTCTTTCATCCATCCTTCCTTCCTTCAAATTCAAAAAATCCTGGGATTTCAAAATTCAAGCTAATTCCACCCCTAATTCAGATGGCTATTTAATTTCAAATCGACCTATCTCTGTTATTTCAAATCCCTAAAAAATGGAAAACACGAATCCACCGTCAGACTCCATCGACACCTCACCACTCCTCACCCACTCGATAGCTGATCACCTCCTCCGAAGCCGACGCCTCTTACGCCGCCCACCGCAGCCCCTCCGCGGTGCGGCTGCTCGACTCCTCCGTCGAGCCAGCAGCCGCCGCTTGATGCTCCGGGAGACATCTGTCCGCGTGCGCGAAAATGCAGCTGAGCAGCTGGAGGAACGCCAGACCGATTGGGCTTACTCCAAGCCCATTATTGTGCTCGACGTCTTATGGAATCTAGCCTTCGTAGGAATCGCTGTCGTGGTATTAGGCCTAAGCCTCAATGAGGATCCTCAGGTGCCGTTGAGGGTGTGGATAATTGGCTACGCGTTGCAGTGCGCATTTCATATCGCATGCGTAATCTTCGAGTACAGAAGACGGCTTAATCGAATAAATGTGGTATTGGAGACCAGTGGTGGTTGGGAAAGTGGGGATTCGAGTTCTGGATCGGGAAATGATGGGGCCGATTCTGTTGACTTCGGAGGTCAACGGCGCGGCAATGATGACGAAACTAGGTGGGGTGTCGCTGCTTTTCTTACTTGTTGATTTAAAGATTGCTAATATATAGATAAGAGGATGCTCATACTTTGATGGTGCAGTGTTGTAAAGCATCTGGAGTCTGCAAATACTATGTTTTCATTTATCTGGTGGATTGTTGGGTTCTACTGGGTTACTGCTGGTGGCGAAATTGTGACACGTGATTCGCCTCAGCTATACTGGTTTGTTTCAAGAAATGTTTACTTTGATGTGGTTTTGGTCATGTCTGCGTAGGCTTAATTATTTGCTGGTTTTGTCTGTTTTGTTTTGCAGGCTTTGTATTACATTTATTGCTTTCGATGTGATTTTTGTAATTATATGTGTTGCTGTTGCATGTCTCATTGGTGTTGCTATTTGCTGCTGCCTTCCATGTATAATTGGAATCTTATACGCCATGACTGATCGGGTAATTGACTCTCCTCATTGCCTTTTTTCTGCACATGCTTGCGTGGAGAGATGCAGAAGTTAACTGCATTGTATAACTTTTATTTATGCATAAGCCAATTTCAAGAGGCAACATAGACGACAATAAAACAAAAAAGTAGTTTAATCTCTCAGCTGAAAGCACACTTTTCATATATTGTCTCATGTTTAATGATGTTTATGGACATGAAGTTATTAGTTTATAGGTGCAAACTTTTAGTGATTAAAAGTCATTGTCCTATAACAGAAATATTGTCAAACAACTGTTTCTGAATGATCAAGAATCTAGGACTGGGGAAATTTATATTTGCCAGAACAATCTTCTCAATCCTTGAGTCAAATTTTGAGAAAGTGGCCTGGATGCCTTTGCATATTCATGATTTTGTCACCACTTTGATGAAAGTTCTTGCGAGCTCAGATCTTGCAGGTTTTCTGAAAGCAACTAAAAGGATGTAAGATGCAATGCTTCAGCTTTAATTGAGTACTGATGCTTGGATTTCTTTACATTGAGATATTTTGTATGAATCATCTACTCAATTATGGTCTTGTAGTGGTGGTACCATACATCAGTTGTCTCATATTCTTTGCTTTTTTATTTGAATCACTGTTCAAATGTCTGGAGCTGTTAATATTTTGGATTCAATTATTTGAATTGCATTTTGCAAGAAATTTTGAGGCCAAATTTCAGGAAATACCCCTTGGCCAGAGATTTATTGAATGAATAATGACGTTTCCTTAAACCAGCGGATGCTATTTGGCCAGAAATTCATTTATAAAATTTTCATTCATCTGATTTTTAGAAGTGGTGTCTCTTCATTCCATGTATGGTGAGAGTGCTTTGGTGGTTTAATTTTTTTGGCACCTCCCATTTGTTAGTTCATTAGGCTCAAGCCAATCTGCACAATAGTTTATTAATATTTTTGCTTCACGTCTTTAATTATTCTCTGGCTGATTTCATCCTTAACTGAAAACCAGGAAGGAGCAACTAAGGAAGAGATTGATCGACTGCCAAAGTACAAGTTTCGCAGGATAGGAGATTTTGAGAAAGTTAATGGTGAGATTCAAGCTTCTCATGGAGGAATAATGACTGAATATGAAATTGGTACCCCCACAGAGCGTCTTCTCTCTCATGAGGATGCTGTAAGTATTCCTGAAGCAGAAAGTTTTTCTTGTCACGTCTTGCTTTTAAACGCAACTGCTTCAACTTTGGACCATGAGACTTCAGCTCTAGTGGTAAAAAGGCTAGGGTGTTGTTTGGTGTCTATTAGGCCTTGAAACCAAGTTGAACAAGAAATAATTGGCTCATAATTAGTGCTCAGGGTATAATTGTGACCATGTCTCAGAAAACAGCTCAGCAGCACAAATTCAACAACTAGACATGGGTTTTTCTAATTTGTTAAGATTTTCATTAGTGGAAGTGTGGCTAGAACCAAATTTTTAACTATATTTCTTTTACTAACAAAAATCTAAACAAATTTTATGAAAGAATATCCACATGAACTACATGTACCCGAAGTGTGCTTAGAATCAAATCAGGTACATATAAATGCGATGCAAAATTATATGCACCTGAATTCATTTTTCGCGTAGGTGGTTCTTTTTCATTTACTCCTAATGTGCTTGTGCTATAAATTTTGCAGGAATGTTGTATCTGCCTATCTGCCTATGAAGATGGAACTGAACTGCGTGAACTTCCTTGTCATCACCATTTCCATAGCACATGCATAGATAAGTGGCTTTACATTAATGCAACCTGCCCTCTGTGCAAGTTTGACATTCTAAAGAGTAGCAATCAGATTGGCACTGAAGAAGTATAGAAACTAAGCTTTCCAAGAGGGATGACGCTTCTATGATATCATGTGTACATGACGATCTTGTTGGCAGTAAGGAGAGTTTTTGCTGGAGGCAGCATTTAGCGAGTCTTTAACAAGAACAATCATCTCATTGTATAACTATCTGTAATCTGTAATTATTGGTCTTTGTGCTTAATGTATATGATAATTTTACCTATTCCTTGAGGAAACTGATTGCAATAGCAATGTGTACTTGCTGATAACTTGTTACCTTTGTAAATTAGTTTACTGCTGATGAAGCTTTGTGCAGTTGATGTTGCCCACTGGCAACTAAATTCTGTAACTAAATTAAAATTACAGTTATACTGCTGGTCGCAAAAAGAAAGAGATGGTGATAGACCCATGCATAACAAGGGTGTAACATTCATCATTGCTCCAATGAAGATTGCACCAACTGGGAATCGAAACGGGTTTGTTCCATGGTAGGGTATTATTCTATCACTCAAACACTAGTGTCTTACATTTTGTTTGGGAAAGAGGGAAGGAGTGGAAAAGGAAAAGAGGGAAGTTAATTTCATCTATCGCTCGAATTTTTGGTTAGTCACATTTAACTCTCCAACTCAATATGTACACTTTCATTCTCTAACTCAATTTGGACACTTAAAAATCATTCAATTTTGATGTTAATGCACTTGAAAATCATTTCATTAGTGTTCTCTGTTAAATCTAATAGAAATATTTTTTCATGCTGCCACCTCGTCATGAAATATATATATATATATATATATATATATATATATATATATATATTTCAAAGGGTGAAAGATGTTTTTTAAAATTTTTTTAAATGAACCCTTTTAATTTTAATTAAAACTAATTAACTAGAAAATAATATATAAATACATAGGCTTTTATGCAACATTTTAAGTAATATGAATTAAATATTATTTATTTAATAATGTTATTAAAATTACCAGTTCTACTAAATAATGATAGTAATGATTGATACTAGGATTAGTGAAATTTTTTCACATTTTTATAATTATATTTAAATATTTTAAAATATGTAATTTAACTTAAGATCAATCAAATTTATATTAATTATATTTAAAACTAAAATTTAAATTAAAAATTATTATGAATTATTAATATGAGTATTATGTAATTGTTATGCCCATGTCAACATTTTTTAACTTTATAAAAATAAAGTTAAAATTTAAAATCTCATCAATTAATTAAAAATTATGTATTTTTTTATAATAATCATAAAATTGAACTCGAATCCTTTCATAAAATATAAAAATTTTGATTAAATATTTGTATTAAAATAAGATCCAATTAAAAATTTTAATCAATTACATTCACCA
This sequence comes from Omphalea diandra, assembly GCA_949677035.1. Classification (NCBI taxonomy): domain Eukaryota; kingdom Viridiplantae; phylum Streptophyta; class Magnoliopsida; order Malpighiales; family Euphorbiaceae; genus Omphalea; species Omphalea diandra. Next base: position 18,348 of record CATIWR010219832.1, read on the forward strand.
TAATATATTAAAATAAGTAAAATAAAAAAAATTATTACATTTTATCACATCTTAAATTATGTGTTTTATTTTTTTAATTAATAAATTCTCAAATTAAAAGTGTTAAGGTTTAAAGTTATTATTTTAGTTTAAGGTTATTTTTACAAATTAAGATATTTTACTAGCATCAAGGCTTTTACAAATAAATCTTAAAAGTTTTTGCATTTTGATAGTGATATCTAAATCTTTTAAATTATATACTTTTATCTAAAATTATTGCAATTCATGTTAATTGTAATCACTTTTAAAATTAAAGGCGATAAATTAATACTATTTGCTAAAATAATTATCATTTTTTACTTTAAAATTATATTTTTAATTGTAAAATTGATAATCAGTTTAATTTTTTATCAGAAAAATTATAAAATATTAAATTTTAATTGATAATAATATTTAAAAATATCAAATGACTTTTTCTTTAAATTCAATAAACATGGATTTGATTTATCTAACAGTTACCCATATATTATGCATAACAATTATATAATACTCATATTAATAAATCATAATAATTTTTAATTTAAATTTTAGTTTTAAATATAATTAATATAAATTTGATTGATTTTAAGCAAACTTATATATTTTAAAATATTTAAATAGAATCCTAGTATGAATCATTACTATCATTATTTAGTAGAAATGGACTCTTATCATTCTAATAACATCATTAAACAAATAATATTTAATTCATATTACTTAAAATGTTGTATAAAAATGTATGTAATTATATATTAGTTTCTAGTTAATTAGTTTTAATTAAAATTAAAAAAGTCCATTAAAATATAAACATTTCATGATGAGGTGACACTATGAAAAATGTGTTTTTGTTAGATTTAATAGAGAACACTAATATTGTTAGATTTAATAGAGAACACTAATAGAAAGATTTTTAAGTGTATCACATCAAAATTGAATGATTTTTAAGTGTTTAAATTAAATTAGAGGATGAAAGTGTGTACTGACCTAGAGTACGATAGAAAAAGAAAAAAAGATGGGGAATGCGCTATAAACAGTAAAAATTTCTTCTATGGCCAACTAAATTTATTTTCCTCCTTTTTGGAGAGGAATAGGATAAAAAGTTAACAATTTTTGAATACGATTACAAAACTACCGTATAACTCTAACCTTTTTATTTCTTATTTCATCTTTTTTATAACATAAATTAATAAATATTTATTAATTAATTGTGATAATGGTAAATAATACAACTCTAATATTTTTTAATTTGATCATACTAATATATCTCTTATAGAATTTAAAACTTAAACATAAAATTTTTTATTAAACAATTTTTAATAATATATAGAATTTCAATATCCATAATATATGTAAAATATTTTAAGCTAACAAAATAATACAAATTTTTTTAAGAATTTAGAGATATATAATTAATTAAACATAAATGGGAATTATATATATATATATATTAGGGTATCACCAGCAAAAATTATAACATAAAGGGCAAAATAATATTTTTGATTTTAAGGACTTTCCTTTCATCTTATTTTTTTATAATTTTTATATCTTTTATTTTCCCTAATTTTTTATGTAAACAAAGTAGTAAAAGAAGTCTATCTTCCATTTCCTCTTTTCTACCTCACCTTTTCTTTTCACCCCTTGTATTTCGACGTCCTGCTATTTTTCCAAACAAAATGTAATATTTAAGGATTTCCTTTCCCAATATGTGTATAAAAAACTTGCAGGTGGGAAACTCCAAGCAAATTTCTGGTCCAAGGTTCAATATTTTACCGTAGGACTTCGTGAACAACAACAGTTTTGATAATTTACACCGTATTTTCCTGGATTTCAACTTTTAGAACGTGAAGGAAGAAAAAAAAAAAAAAAAGTTGAACTCGGGTGTACTTCATCTAATCCTCTAATTAAGAGGACAGTGCCAGGCCCAACCGTCACTAAAGCAGAAATGCCAATCATAGCATCAAAAAAAATATGTCCCCGTGATAAGCCCATTATATGTAAAGGTGGTAATGGGTAAGATACAAATAGATAATATATATTTTTATTCATATTGAAAAGATTGCACGTCTATTCATATTTATTTGAGTATATAAATATTAAATTTATTTTCATATTCATAAAATTTTGAATAATTCATGATATCCGTTACTAAATAATTATCAAAATATTTTTAAAATATCATTTTAAATTAAAATATAAAGTATATAATTAGTAATTCATAATTTCATTCAATTAAAATAATTGTTTTGCTTCCCATATCGCTATTTTCCCCATAAATAACATCACTAATCATGGTTTTATCTCACAGCTTGCAGATTGTCTCCCAACAAAGCTCAGTGTGTTATTTCTATAGTATTCTTTATGAAGAAATTATTTACCCTTGATATGCAATTGTCAAGCCACATCATAACATATCGGTGAAAGAAGTTGCTGCGATGGTCTCGAACATAGTGATTTTTCTTTTTGGGTGAACAGAACCCTGGAACAAACATAGTGATTCTTCTTTTCGGGGAACAGGACCCTGGAACGAACAAGGTGATTTCCTCATCAAAGCTGCGGATTCCAAGAACAGTAATCGAGTGTTCAGCTGTTGCTAGTAGTCGGCGAAGCCCAAAATTTAGAACAGTTGACTTATTTTTAGCAAAGCCAATCTAATTGGAAGGTCAATCCTAAATCCTCATTTCCAAATAGCTTAAAAGCTACAGCGTTAGGGAAAGAAAAGACAAAAAATACAATTTCCTATACAAAATAAACATTCACACACTGAATTGATAATAGTAATTACGTTCATATCAAACATCAAGTTATAAAGAAAAAGGAAAATAAGTTAAATTTTAATCTCCTTTTTTCCATGTATATATTATCAAGAAATGCTTGATTTATGCTTAAAATGATAAAATATTTATATATTATAAAATTTGGTTGAACGCAGACAATTAGGAGTAACTTTTTTTTTTCAGATCGGTGTGGTGAATTACTATCACCAATCAAAATCCATCGTTAAAAAAAAAAAAAGGAAGCATTAATGCATCATTAGATGGGATGGGAAGTCCAAACAGGAATCCCAGTCACAGGGCCAAAACTCCTCTCACCGTCCGATGCGAGCGCCAATTGTGGCTTTGACGCCGACGTCGTAGGGCATGCGTCGCAATGTTCCAACACCACCTTGTTATTTGGCGTCGAAAATCCCGGCGGAAATTGAACCTTGACCGACACATTAATAATACCGTTCCTTTCACCTTTGCCATCCCTTAACCTATAACTCAAGAAGTTCAAATAATTGTCCGGTAAATACCCGCCCGTAAAATCGGACACCGGCATTCTTGTGGACCCTATAATTCTGTCACCGGAACCTAGCTTGTGGTGAACTTCTAGCGTCAAAAAAGGTTCATGCAAGGGCATGTCGATGGTGATCTTCTGGTTCCACATAGGGTAGCTTCCTCCTTCTGTATCCAAGCTCGTGTTACGGTAATTTAGGTGATCAGTTCTAACCGTGACGTATGTGCTTTTCTTTATCGATCTTCTATTAATACGCAAGTCTTCGCATGATACGATTGTGATTTCTAGGGTACGGGAGTTGCTTCCCATATTTTTTGGAAGGAGACGTTAGTGAGTGTGTGTTTGGAGATATATGAGTGGAGAAAGGGTTACAGAGGGAGGAAGGAAAATTATTGAGGAAGGAAAGGAAGTTGAAGAGTAAGGAGAAGGAAGCATATAGGTCTCTGTTGGGAAAATACAATCTCTTTTTATTGAATTGAAGAGACGTGGGGATAATTAATACAGTTAATTAAAGAGTGAATGCGTGTCAAATCCCTCAAAATAAGGGAACCCTCAAATTTTGAACTCTGGCGAGCAAAGCCAGCAGTAGCCGGATGTAAATCTCTTTTTAGAATCATGCTTTTAAATTTAAAAAATAATGTTAATTCATATAAATTAATATATTTTTACTACTAACCCTAATAAAAAAGTAATTAATTGAATCAAAAAGAGAAAGAGTTGATAATAAGGATAAATTTGAAAAAATATCAATTAATAGTACATTAATATTCAAAATAACAATTGTATTAAAATAAATTTTTTTTCTTAAAAAGATAATTATTATGAAACAAAAAGAGTATTTTAAAAATAATTAATTACAAATAAACCAGTAACAATAATATGTTGCTTTTATTATTATTTTCCAACTTTCCAGCTGTGATATCTGCTTTATTGAACTATTTCTACATCTTTTTAATTTTTGGTAATGATCAAGGCAAAGACAACTCAAAGAAATCAAAGATAGAATTTAGCATTAAAATAATGTTCAATCAATTACTGATAATTTGCTTTATATTATGATAATTTTCTTTTTTATTTAGAACAATTTGCAATGTATTCATCACAATTAGTACTTTGGAAGCTTATGAGCACCTTTTTTAGGCAATAAAAAATTTGGGTCATTTTTATATCACCTAAAAAATTAAATTACATTTTTAATCTCTCTCTCTCTCTCACACACACACATATATATATAATTAAAATATTCTTATAATTACTAAGTTATCAAATATTTCATAATTAATTTAATCACTGACTATAAAAAAGCATTTAACATTGCTCGCTAAGCGCTAACTATTTATTATTTTTTTTTATTTTTAATAGATGTCGTTTAAGATTTTTGCACATGAATTAAAAATCTTATTTAATAGATGTTATCACATAAATAAAAGATTATATTACCCTTAATTAATTATTTTCCTAAATTATTGTGTACTCTATAAAAAAATAATTATTATGAAAAAATAAAGGGTAAAATTTAAAAAAAAATTAAGTAATGTTTATGAAAAATTGTAAAACGTTAAGTATTATGTAATATGAATTTCTCTAAAACGATATATAATTTAGAACAAAAAGAGTATTCACTAGAGAATTAAACAATCTCAAAATTTGACTTGTAAGTATGCTGAAAAGAAAGAGATATGGATGAGAAGAAAAGAAAAGAAAAGATTGAGATTATATTTTTTGAAATTGAATTCTTTTTTTAATTAAATATATAAAGTTTTACTTTTGGAAAACTTTGTTGCCCTTTTTTCATTTTAGAATAAAACTTCATTTACTTTAGTAATTTGTTGGACCATTCAGTATCTTTACGCTCTATGAAACTGTTTGATGGGTGGAATCATTAGGGCATCAAAATTCTTATTATCGAGTTTAGGAATAGCAATGAGGCGGGACGAGGAGCCTATCTCCTCCCCCCCCCCCCGCGCTCTCCTAACAAAAGGAATTTTTTTTCTTCATCGCCTCCGCCAAGGATTCTCTGCTCCATGAAGATTTCTCGTGAGACAAAATTGTTTGTATTTTAAAATTTTTTTTAAAAAATATAATTTATTCAATTATAAAATGAAAATATTTTAAACTATAAACTAATAAATATATAAAAATATATAATTATACACAAATATTTATATAGACATCTAATAAATATAAAAATATAATTAATTTTTTAAATCTCCATAAGGATTCACTTTGAGGTTTTTGTAGGACCCGGGGGATAGAGGGTGTAATCCTCACCTTCCATTCCATGAGAGGGAAAGAATGAAAATTTTCCATCCCATTGGAGTGAATCCTTGCAAAGAGCAGAAATGTCCTCTTCATTATCACTCCTAACCAAAATTTAATGTAGTTGTGTATACAAAACTTGAAGGTTGTGGTTATAAATTAAATTGCATCAAATTTTTTTCATATTAATAATTTTTTAAAAATAAATTATCACTATCATCTCTCTCTCTTTTTTTTTTTTTTAATAACAAAGCAGGTCAAAGAAAAAGGAGATAATTTTGTTTAGAATATGCATAGATAATTTTTAATTTTATATTATAATTTTTTATGATTATATACAAATTTTATTAAATTTTTTGCCCCTTAGACTTTAATCTTAGTTATGAAGCAACTATCACCAAACTTTCCGTGATTTCCACCTAAAAGAAAATTAAAGTAGCATTAAATGCAAAAGGAAACAGGTGGCAAGTTGGAGAAAACTCAGGATGACAGAATAGAACATATGTCAAGTTGGAAAACTTGAAGATCATAATAAAATTAAATATTTTATGGCAAGAGATAGAGAGAGAAAGAGCAAGAGAGAGATATTTTTTACTAATTGATTACATCTATTAAATATAGTCTAAAAATGAAAAGAGCTGAGAGTAAAAGAAAGTAAAAATAATTTATTTGATAAGAAATAATGTAGTTTCATAGAATGATAGTCCAATCTTCCACACAATGCGTGTCTCAATTTTGAATATACTTAAGAAATTGTTAAAGGATAATTTTCAATAAATTTCTTAAATTCAATGCTAATGAATTTATTTAAATAAGTTCAAAAAAAAAAAAAAGAAGACATATGACACGGAAAATCCCCTGAGAGTATTAAAAAATAACCTGTCGGATAATCAGCTGATTTTTCATTTAAATATTAAAAAAGGAATATAAAGTAAAATAGGGAAAAAAAGGAGATGCTAAACTGAAACTGCAAAGATATTCAGCCATAGGCAACGGATTAGTTGGAGAATTTTCTACGGATAATTGGATATATATTTCACATGGCTTTGTTGGTCACCTAACGAAATCTCAAGTTCGTAAGCAGAGATGACGAATCTAATTATCTATTACTATAATTTTAAAACCATTGTTTTATCTTATCCAAATCAGTTGATTATTTTTTAAGTTTAATTTTAATATAATTATTTATTTTAATTTATTCAGTATTTATATTCACCTCAAATTTAAATTATTTTCTTAAATATAAATATTACTATTTTAAACTTTTTAAATTGCATATTGAAATTTTATTATATTAAAATTATATTCATACATTAATTACTAATATTTTAATTTATCACAATTTTAATAAATTTACACACACACACACACACATATATATATATATATATATATATATATATATATATATATATATATATATATATATATATATATATATATATATATATATATATGTGTTTTTTATATGT
>CATIWR010219835.1:0-19072 GCA_949677035.1 Omphalea diandra
TTTGAGTCCCAATGTAGGAAAGTTAGCAAATCCACAATCATCTCCTGCAGTATAGAACCATTGAAAGAAACCCCACAAGAAGCTGAAAGAGAAGAATTTGCCCAACATTTTCACTTGTTTCCTACAATAGAAGAACAGAAAAGGTAACTAATTTTTTAAAAGCCAATATCCAATTAAAGAATATATAAGATCTGATAATGCTTACTTTGCTAGTTTGGCTCCTGCAGGAGTGTGGAAGCTGTTGATGAGATGAGCAGTTGCAGTACCACTTGGATACGTCAATTTGAAGTCTATGATCATGATCTAAATCCAATTAAGGTGATTAGGTAAATGTCAAACAAAACTGAATATAAATCCATAGAAATCAAAGAAAAAAAAAGTTATATAGATGAGTTTACTTTTTAGCCGTTAGCATTCTTTGCATATCAACATGCATATGCAAATATTCTGTACCTTTCTGAGAGGCACCACAGAGAAGAGGCCCAGAAAGCTAACTACAAAGAGAAAGCCAATCATCCAACCTAATGATGGATTTTTATGATCATGTGTGTCTTCTGATTGTTTGGCAATAGTTTCACTCATTCCAAAGAGGTAACTTCCAAAGCCTCCTATTTGTGCATCAGTGATCAGAACATTAAATTTTAAACAAAACAATATAGAATATACAATGAAATTGAGTGCAAAATAATGTATTCAGCAACAAGAACAAACAATCATCAAGCATGAGCAAAGCCTGCATAATTGAAGTGGGAGAGCTAATCAGAGACACCAGTCTAAATCAGATATGACCAAACAGTATTTACTCAACCTTGTTTACAATAGTTATTTGATTATTGTTTTTGCTTAAATCTGTGGCGTCTAAATCAGATTTCAGATATAACCAATAGTATTTACACCACCTTGTTTAGAATATTTATTTCATTATTTTTTTTGCATCACTCTTACAGGATGAATAGGAAAATAAGTTGATATTACTTCAAATTGTTAATGATATATGGGCATTGTCACCAATAGATCATTCATCTCCTAATGCATATATAAGACCATTAGCATGAAGGAAATGTCTTGAGAAACCACAAAGCACCAACATGTGTTTTGGCCGAGATAAGAATAGGTGATGCAGGATATTTTTCTTCTAACCGGTAGAATTTTACACTTAACATGCGTACAATTTTACACTGAAACCTAAATCATTTTGTCAACAAACAATTAGACAATCATAAAGTCGTCATTAATATACTGAATTATTTTTCTTCTCTTCAACCCAATTGTTCATTTTATTGCCCATGCACAAAAAACAAGGACAACTACAGATACGTTTTCTTTATTTTATTGCCCGTTCCTCATCCTTCATGCACCTAATCAATGAAGCAAGTAGAGAGTGTCCAAAGCTCCATCTACAACTGCTTCAAAAACAAAAGGTTGCTCTATTTCTAATTAATATTTTGTTTCTTAGGAGAATTCCTGTATGCCCTTTCTCCCCACAATTGTAATACTCGATGCCCTTAAACTTCTTATCCTCGGAAGATTCAGTCAGTGAAATAATTTGAAAAAAATTCTATCTTTGCCATTAATATATTATATATCTATTCCTCTGCTCAGCTTCTCTTGCATAAGTTATAGAACAGAAAACTAAAACCGCTTAGATACCTAATGATGTCTAGCTGACTTTTGTCTACACAATTACACTAGACAGTGAAACACCAAAGTATTTGTTTATTTATTTATTGACACTTTGACGTCATTATCATCTTCTGGTTGACTAGTTTTTCAGGAAAGTAACACGCATGCTCAAGAAGCTGCAGAAAAAAATAGTAACAAGAAATAAAAAAGATAGCCTTATCCTGAAAAGTTGTCATTTTCCAATTATCTCTCTTCCCACTTCCCAAGACATTTGGCAGCTGGAAAACTGGACCAGACAAGAAGACTTCGGAGACCTATCTCTTGTTTGTTGACTTACTATACTTCAAAATTCAACAATTAAAAATGGAATCTGAAGTGCAGTAATTTCACCAATCAATCTGAAAGAGCAATCCATATTTATTATAAAGAATTGTTTTACTGTTGTTCAAAAGAAAAAAAAAAAGGATTCCAGAAACTAAAGTTTCAACTATAGCATGTAATTAGTTAATAAAAAGAAAGAACAAAAAAAATAAAGAATGAATGAAATACCGCTAAAGGCGATGCCAGAAGAGGCGACCACACAGGTCTGGATGACAGTGTTCTCCTGCCTGGTAAAAGGGTGGCTGAAGAGGCGAGAATTAGAAAGGATAGTGGTCCAAATCTTGAGGAAGAAGAAACCCAAAAGACCAGCCGATACATTTAGCGAAGGTATGATCCCTGTGGTGAGGTTGAGCTTCATTACGATAAAGCTGAATAATATGCTCAGAAGAAAGCTGATCACAAAAGCTCTTATTGTCATCTGATTCTTCCATGACGGAACCTCTTGCTCTCCGAATATCCGCTCTACTGACCACTGCTGCTTTTCTTTTTTCTCTTCTTCTGGAACCTCTTGTTCTTGAACTGGGTTCTTCTTCTGGTTCTTCTTGTCACTCTCAGGATCTAAACCCAGTTCATCATCGTGCTCCATATTCATGTTTGGAGTGATTTGATCTTTGATTAATTAATTCGAGGACTATGAATTGGATGAGGAGTTTTGCCAAACAAACAAAACTAACAGAAGCAGCGATTTCTAAAGTTGGTTGTTGACCAAAAGAATTTCGGAGTAAAGGCTAATTTTGGCCCTCAACTTTTTGAGCGAGTTCAATTAAGTCCGATTCTAACTTTAATCTTATTAGATTCAATTTAACAAAAATAGTTTAATTAAGTCTTTATTATTACTTATTGCTGTGTGCATCACACTTGCTATTATAGAGAGTGAATATTAAAATTGGAGTATTTTAAATTAAAAATAAAATATTTTTTAATAAAAATAAATCTAATTAAATTTTATTTAATCTCATCCATCTCTCTTTCCTCTTCACCATCTCTAGTCTGTTTTCTCTGTCGTCGCCTTTTTCTCCACCATCATCATCTTTGTCTCTTTTAAGAATTCAATCAAAACTTATCAACCATGGAAAATGTGCTTTTGCCATAGCTATTCTTTCTTATGCTAGCGTGAAACTAGTAGAAGAGAAGCAAAATAAATTAAAAATTTATAATTCAATTTAACTTCTCCTTCGTATACAATAAGACTTACACTCTTGAGGATCTCCTATTTCACTTCAACAATCATTGCCATTAATTCTTTGACCTCAAATAGCAAATTCTATTATGAATCGTGGTTGCTAATCTTTGTTGGATCAACGGTGGTGAACATGATAACAATAAAATTTGGTGGATCAACGATGGAGAGCATAACAACAATAAAATGTGGAACTAGAGAGAATGAGTAAATAAATAAAGATGAAAATGAGGAAAATTTTATTTTCAACCTTCATTCTCTCTTTACACTCACTGTAAATTAAATTATATATGTATAACATTTAATAAATTAAATTATTTATGTACTCTAAATAAATTACTTTTTTCACAATTTTACTTGTGTACAACTCTGTATCTAAATTCACATCTTTTGTCTTTACAAGTTACTTTTTGCAACCCTAATTAATCACATTTATTCTTTAAAATGAAAATTTGAAAATGGAGCAGAAGAGAGCTTGAAGATCAATAATACAACCATGTAAACTAACATTACAAGTCAATCAATCCAACAATAACAAACCACAAAAGTTTTGTTGATATTGCAGACAAAAGAAGAATACAAATAAGAAAATAGATTTACTAGTTGTCAATTAGGTTCACATTTCTATCTATTTTTTGGCTTGGCATTTTTTTTTCCTTTCTTTCACATAAAGATGGACTGATGTTACATGTATTAAAAAGACTGATAATTTTTGCTCAAATTTGTTGATCAACTATAAATAATAAATTTTTTCTTGTCTATATATTTTGGAAATGTAGCACCTCATAGATAGAATAACGATAGATGGATCTACAAAAAAAAATTATTTTTAAAGGAAGTATTTTCATTTAATAAAATGGGAACTTAAGTTTGTTATTATTTCTTTAACATACATATGTCATACATATTGAAAAATAATTTATCTCTAATTAATAACTTGTTTTGATGTAAAGGTTATAATGAAAGTGAAAAATGTAGGTTCTAAAGTGAAAAGTGTTTGTAAAATTGAAAAGGGTTATAAAAAGGGGCTGAGAAAAAAAATTATATAAAGAGAAATTGTAAAAAGAAATATAATGTAAAAAAAAAAAAGAAATTTACAAATAGAATTTTTCCTTAAAGTGAAGAGTTGTATTTAAAAAAAAAAAAACAAGAGAGGAGAAAAAAGAAGCATTGAATTTAGGAGTAAAAAAAGGGAAAGTTGAGGTAGATGAAGATACTTTTGGAGACAAAAGTAGATATTGTTATTGATTAGGAAGCTATAGAGACATAATTACTTTAACAGTACTAGTGATAGCTGTATGATGTTAATAATGATAACCATGTGAGAATTGAGAAATCCCAATTAATATGGAAGTCAAGAGTTTATAAGTAATTATTTTCTATTTTTGATATTAGTATAGGAATATATCAAGGTCAGAAAATAGATGGATTTAAGTTAGAAACTAAATAAATTTATATGCGAGTGTGATTACTCATTCAATGGTATATGATTGCTCTAATGAATGAAGTCGGTAAATTGAAATGGGTATATGATGTGTAAGTGTATATATACGTGAGTATATTTGAAAAATAAAAGAGTAATTTTAAGTTATTTTTGTAGAAATTTTGTGTTTTTTCTATTGGTTTTGGAGTTGCAGATCTCCAGTTTTGAAATTGCAAATTTCTAGTTTTAAGCCTTTTTTTTTTTTTTTTAGTCTATAGACCAATTGAGTGAGAAATAAAAAGAGAAGAACAAAATTTGTTCCTTTTTTGACTGCTTGAGAAGACGCGCTAATAAAATCAAATACTGGATTTAAATGAGCTACTTTTTAAAATTTTGGATTAATAGACCCAAAAAATTAAATTAGGTCCGCTTAGAGCCGTCCAAAAACTTAAGGGGGCTAAATTAACCTTTACGCCAAAAACTTTACTACTTCCACACTTTTGTTGACTTCAAAGTCCCACTAATCTTGTCTTTCTGCATTTGTCAGCCAGTCAACGCTTATCCCAGATTCTCACTATGACACCATCACATTACGAGCCTTTCCTTATTATTAGGAAGAATTCTTAAAATTTTAAAATATTTTTTAAAAAAACAAATAAGTAATAGTAAATGAGTTAAAATTCTATTAACCCTAATCCTAATGGACTCAAGGTATTATCCCATATAAAAATAAATTTACAAAATTAAGTCTCCTCTTTTTCATGATTTGTTTCTGTATCTTTTCAAGCTTTAATGTATATATGTTCTTTTTTTTTGTTCTATTCCGTCGACTACAGTATTAGAAGCAATATTCTATAATGAATGCTAGACGCACAAATTCTTCACCTTGGAGCTCCTATTTTAATTTCTAACGTTCAATTGATATAGTTTGTCTAGTCCTATTCAATACATTAAATTGATTATTTTTAACATATTTATAACATTAGCAGGTTGTGATTCATAAGTTTCTTTCATTATATTTTTTAATTAATTATAGTAAAAGTTCTATGGTAATAAGTTGTTACTAGCGGCGAACCCGCATATTACATAGTATGATTATAATAATAAATTTTAAATAAATTTAATATTTACTTTTATTAAATTATAGTTAATTACTTGAATGAAAAATTATTATCAAGTAAATAAAATAATAAAATAAATTTTTAAAAATTTATAACTATATATAGAGGTAATTATAATAAAAGATTGTCTATCAATCTTATATAACACAATTTTAAAAAAAAATTATTAAATTTGAATGAAATAATTCCTTCATAATCAATCAAATAAATGATATTAAGTAGTTGATAATAAAAAATAAAATTAATATATAATTACAAATTGTGTATATATATGAGTAGTTATAATAAAAAGTTATTTATTAATTTATATTTTTAATTTTGTGTAGTATAATTTTAAAAGAAAATTTATTAAACTTGAACGAACTAATTTTTGATAATTTATTATACTGTCGTTAACACTTATATATTCATAATTTTGAACAATTAGTAGACTTAATTTAATTATTGACTTTGTGTTTAAAATTTTTATTTTTTGATTTTTTTAATTTTCTATTTAGAATTTCTACTTTTTAGGTTTTCTAAGTTCTTTTTCAGAATTTTTTTTTCATATGATCTTAGTTTCCTGTTTAAAATTTTTTACTTTTCACTTTTTAGATTTTCTATTTAGAAGTTTTTATATAGTAATTAATTTTTCTAATTTCTTATTTAGATTTTTTTATATGGAAGTTTTCAATATAATGTAAAACAATTTTATGTTATTATATTATAAATGGAAAGTAATTATTTAAAGCAAACTTTAATAATGAAATTAATAATATATATTGATTTTCTAGATCTCATTTTTTAAAAAATTACCTCTACATATTAATAATTATCTGTATATTGCAAAAATATATATTATGTTACATAGATACATGTATTATATAAATTCACGTAACTATGTCTATCTTTTATCAATACATATATCTTTGATATACTCGATTAATTAATTATTAATATAAAGTATACTTCACCTTTGTACTGGTTACACTAAGAATAATTATTTTTAATAATTTTTGTAATTATATATTTATTAAGTTATAATATTCTCATGATAATAAAATTAATTTGATATCAATATTGCGACTATAAAAAAGTTTTACTGGAATTAGTTTGATAAACTATTTTTTACATCATTATTCAATTTGATCATTTTACTAATTCATTCCTTTTATTTTTCATTTTTTTTAACTTAAATTGATTCAAAGAGTAATCCTTTTGATTATTGATTCAATGAGAAATTCTTTTGTGCTAGGAAGTATGAACATTAATTTTTTAGGAAAATAAGAGGAAAAGAGACAAATATACTTATAGATGTCTTTTGTATTATTATATTTAGGCAAGTGTTTATCTTCTTCTGAAACATATGATTTTAAATAAATTTTTTTTGTAACTCTTTTACTAATAAGTTATATTTATTTCCTAAAAAAATATATATTTAAAGATACTGAAATTATTTAACACATATTTTTCAACAAAAATTAGATGGCATTTAAATAAGTTTTTTTAATAGTATTCTAGGCATTGTTAATATATAATGCTTTAAGTTTGAGACCGCACTCATGGTTTCATTATATATTTTTTCTTTCACATGTATGTTTGTATGTTTGCTATATTTTTATGAATTATTAGGTGGGTATTAAGAGAGTTTTTTCCATTTATTTTTAAATGATTAATTTGAGTTTATAAACCACTATATGATAATCCATTAATGAACTAATTAAAGAATTATAGAGTTTCATAAAAAAAATATAGAGTTTCACAACCCAAGCTTGAAACGTATTTATATTTTGAATTTCAAATACTTTTTTTTTGGGTCCATTCCTCTCATTAGCTTGGTAGTGGTTGTTTTCAGTAAGTTTATAATCTACATCCGTTATTGTCTCTTAAAGAAATCTGCCTACAAAAACGTCTATGGTGATTTTGATGTGCTCAAAGAGTCCATTATAGAATATGTGAACAATCGTCCATTTAGAAATTTGATGGTCAGGACATCTCTTTCAGAGGTCTTTTAATCTTTCCCAAGCTTCATTATGTTGAACCTCAAGGTTTCAAATCTTGTTTTGATGACTACAAACATGTCAAAAAGCTAATCATTGTCCAAGTTATTTGTGTTAGAACTTACATGTATATCAATTTCTTGGTCTATGATGATTGGAGAAGGAAGTATGTTTGAAAACTCAAAGTGTTAGAGAGGAAGGATCAAGGAAAACTCAACTTGACAGACTAATGGTTGTTGTCTTCATTCAATAGGCATTGTGGACTTGTCAATGGGCATTAAAGATACCATAATAGCCATTGGAGAAACACTTCAACTTAAGTATAACCCTCTAGACCTTCCAACGGGTGTTACCTATATTCCTACTAGGCGTTGGACAATTGCTCTGACATTATCTTGTACTTTGAACTTTGTAGTGGGCATTGCATTTTTGAAATAAGCGTTGATCTTGCCCTCACAATAGGCGTTGGACAAATGCTCTAGTTTGAGCTTTAAGCTTTGGATCATTCAACAAGTGACATTCATATCTCAATATGCATTGAAAGTGTTTCCAATGGACATTGCAAACCATCCAATAGTCATTAAAGGACTTGTGTAGATCTTAAAAAATAGAGCATCAAATTTATACTTTCTATGAATTAACAATAGGCATTGACCCTTCATCAATGGGCATTAAAGTTTAAAAGTAATGACCATTATTTTTATCTAATGGTCATTGATGAAAAAGCGATATAAGTCTTTTCAAAGTCAAAGGAGGAGCCTTAAGTCAAGTCCTCTCTAACAGCTAGTCCCAACGGGTGTTTTGGTAGAAGCAATGACCATTGAGAGTCCATTTTGCTTTACAACTACCAGTTTATGTGAAATCAATGATGGTTGATGCTTTAGCAACATGTATGGGGAAGTCTCAATGGGCATTACTTATTCTAAGATGTAATGTGAAGTAAAAGTTTTCTCTCTAATGGCTAGTTCATTGTTCATGGTATAAAATGACCTGCTCTTAATAGAAATATAAAGAGAACTGTTCCAATAAGTGCGTATTCTATTTTGAAAGCTTTTCTCAATAAAAAAGTGAACAAAAAGTGATATAATAATCTAAAGAAGTTGATTATTCAAAGCTTGCTAAAGTTATCTTCAAAATAGAGTCTGAAGGATAAGCTTTCTAGAAATCCTCTTGACACTCTCCACCTCACCAAACATACTTTGTAAGAAGTAATTTTAGTGTCTTTATTGCTTGAGTGAGAAAGTTTTTCCTCCTTCTTAAAGTGTTGTATTTAGTTTGAGGAAATCTTAGGTTGGGAAACTTTACAAACTAAATCTTGTGAATAGTTTAAGGTAGTACTTGGAAACTACTTTGAGTTAAGGTTAGTAGTCTTTGTGATATGCTTGTAACAAGGTTGATAAAGCTTGAAAATCTATCACCTGTAAAGGCTTAAGAGGTGCTCGAAAACTTACTTGTGCAAAGGTTCTTGATAGCACCTTGAGCAATCAAGATAGTGAAGGCTCTGGTGGAAATACTAAATGAGAGGACATAGGCCAATTGTGTCGAACCTTTATTAATCTTGTGTCTTGATTCTTCATCTCTTTTACACTTAATTTTATTTGTTAATACTTGTCATTACTCTATTCAACCCCTCCTTCCAAGGTACCAAGGGACAACAATTGATATAAGAGCTTATCTCTTCATCAAAGCTTAAATGCTCAGAGCAAAAATCATGGCAAGTCATGAAGAATCATAATCTATGTAGAAGCCTTCATTCTTTCAGGAAGGTGACTATGGTTACTAGAAGAATCATATGGAGATCTTCTTTGACAGTGAAACCACTGACCTATGAGACATTATTGAGGAAGGAAAAGAAGTTCCAACAAAGCTAGTTAGAGATGTTCGAATACGTAAACCAAAAAGTGAGAGGACTACTGAAGAAAAGAAAGCAAACCTTAAGAATATAAGAGTAGTGCATGTTCTCTTATGTGTTATCCATAAATCTTAGTATACTAAGTTGCAAATATCTACATCAACCAAAGAATTATGGGACATATTGTAAACTCAACATGAAAGAATTAGTGAAGTAAAGAAAATGAAGATACAAATGCACACATACATGTATGAAACATTTGTATACCAATTTGGTGAAACCATTACTGAGATGTACGATAAAATTACAGACATTATGGGCTCTCTTAAAACTTTAGGAAATTTCTACTCAAATGAGGACATGGTAGTAAAAATTCTAAGAACACTTCCTAAAGACAAGTGAGAAGCTAAAAGACAACTACAGAGAGAGCCAACAAGCTGGAAGCCTTGTCACTTGATGAGGTTATGAGAAAACTATTAGCTTATAAGATCACTCTTGAGAAGCCTACTGAAAGCGTAGGAATGCAAAAGAAAGACTTAGCATTGAAAGCCAAATAAGTGCATTCTAAAACTCCTTCTCTATCTGATTCACTAACTTCTCCTTCTTTTAGTGATGATGAAGATAGTTGTGAAGATGAACAACTTACCCTTATCACCAACCAAGTAAAGAGGCTCCTTTTAAAAAAAAAATAGTAAAAGGGCAAAAAGACATAAAAAGAGAGGAACTAAGAGTTAACTCACCTATTATTAATGTAATGAGAAAGAACATTTAAAGTCAAATTGTCCTAAGATCAAAAAGAGCAAGTTTCCTTCTAGAAAACACACCTCTAAGAAAGGAAAGAAAATGTAAAAAGCCATTCGGGATGATACTAGTGACTTTAAACCCAATAAAGAGGAAATAAGAAAGGAGTTAGCTAACCTCAGTCTCATGAAAACTAAGAAGCAGCCAAACAAATCCTCAAGAGAACACTCATCTAGTTGTGATAGTTGTTGGCCCTAGGCACTAAGAAGGAGAGGTTGAATTGGTTTTTAAATAAAAATTAAAGTGAGGGATAAAGAGAGAGTATAAAAAAGACACAAGGATTTATAGTGGTTCGGGTGTAAATCAACCCTACGTCCACTCCTCAATTCTTTGCAATTGGATATTTCACTCACTCAAAATGGTGTTTTCAAGCTCACACCTAACTTTTACACTTTGTGTTTTTAAGGCTCACATAATAACCTCTATTACAAGTTTTTTCTAAGGCTAACATTAAAACCTCTTTTAAGTGTTTTCACAGGCTCACACTAAACCCTTTCTCAACTATTTTTACAGGCTCACACTAAAGCCTATTACAATTATTGTTTAATGCTCACACCAAACAATCACTTAAAGCATAAAGAAAAATAGAAAGAATGAGTAGCAAATTTGCAAGATTTTTGTTACAAGTTAATGAATTCTCTTACATTTACATTTGTTTGGTGGAGTATTTATAGCTCATACCCATCAAAAAGACGTTATACAATAAAGCTCATTAAATCTCTAAGACATACTAGGTAGATTCTACATTAATTATATGACAGGTGGGAGTCACAGTTGCTACTGAGAATTTGCGGTCGCGACTTTCCAATTTCCATATGAGAGCCAAAAATTACTGCGAAACCCTGTTTGTGTCTAATGGCTAGTCCACGTGTCAGCTTCTCATTGGTCCATTAGGAAAATATAGTCATTGCTTTCTAACTGCCTACAAACTTTATGGTCGTGATCATTCCTTGCACAGGTGCGACTTAGGACACAAATTCTTATGTTTGAAGGAGCATTTTCATCTTCATGAGTCGCGGTTGCTACCCACAATGTCGCCATCGCGAATTTTATTCTTCAATGGATACCTAGGACACTTGACACATTATAGTTGTGGACTTGGTTCCCTCTTTAGTCACTATGAAATTTGCGGTCGTGACTAAGACGCGACAGGAACTGCGAATTCGTCTGGGACTTTGACACTTCCATTTGTGGATGAGTCATGACAATGATGATGCCCTCAAATTCGTCTAGTTTAGTTTCACCCTGTTCTTGAGCTAAGTTGCGGTCGCGAATTAGAAGTTATTGACCATGAATTTGGATGAACTTTTCCTTCTTGAAAATTATGAACTCCATCAAACTTCTAATTGAAAAACTAACTTAATTTTGCAAAACAACACTTAATAAAAATATTAGAATTGATCAATCTCCTTGGTCAAGATCAAAAGAGGTCCAAGACTTATGATTAACCATCCTAGTCCAACAATCTCCCCCTTTTTGATTTTGACAACTTAGATTGATCCTAAAGGAAAATAATGCATGAATGTGAAGTTGGAGTGGTAATATGATTCAATGAATGCTTAGAGATTTCTGTGAAATTTCCTAAGTATGACATTCAATCAATCAAAGTAAAATTTCTAAAAAAAATCCTCAGTATGATAGGCATGATGCTTCTCCTCAACTTATGCTATTATTTGCAAGTTATATTGTCTCCCTCTTATTCCTATATCTCCCCCTTTGGCAAGATAAAAAAAAAAGGTGCATAAAGGAAAAGAATAAATGCATAACAAATAGATAAGTGTTCATAAGGAGCAAAAAATTAATAAGAATGCAAGCATAAAAGTAAATTTCATCAATCACATAAGATAAAGAATTTTAAAGAAACATTTCTTACTTATTCATAAACAAATTGTGGGATCACCAGTTTTTCATTCAAAAATAAAAGAAAATACAAGAAATCCCTATTTTAGAAAGTTGGAAAGTCATCATCATTTTAAGAAGTTTCTTCTACCTCTTCATTGTTGTCACCTTCTGCATCATCTCTATCCTCAACTTCTTCATTGCCTTCTTCTTCTTGAGTATCTTCAAATTCAGTATAATCCGAAAGATGACAAGGGGGAACACCTAACTTTTCTTGCAAATCTACCATGTCACTATAAAGATGTGAGAGAAATAGGAATCACTTTTTCATCATTCTCATCATCTTGTCTAATTTTCGATTAATGGTGGTAAGAGATAGTTTGGATTTTGGTTTATGTTGATGAAAGGGGACTGATAGGGCTCCTTCTTTAATGATAAGCCTCTTCCTTTTAGAGGCTTGAGAGGTTTCCATTTTCTTAGCCCCAAAAGCACCCAGTGTATAGGCATATGTGTCCGGATGTATGGCTTTAGCGTTTATGAGGTAGGTGAGGTCAAGAAAGTTTTGAAAAGGAAGGAGTTTCTTGGTGAGAAAATTTTCATTTTCCTCATCAAGTGCTTCTACGAAGTGATATATCGTAGTTGTATGTGAAGGCAGAAGGAATTGGCTTTTAGGTTTGGTACTCATGTGGATCAATTGATCCACAAGATACCTGCCAGTTTCAATATGTTTATTTTTGACAAGGTAGAAAAGAAATGTCAAGTCCTTTTGTAATACTTTCTCATTACCATCACCTCTAGCATTTACAAAAAAGGTGATGATACAATGGAGTATCCAAAGAGGTAGGTTTTTAATGTGTTTAGCGAAGGAAGTTTTGGGGTTGTGTTTAGTTTCAATGGAAATTTTCGACCAAAATTCAGAATATATGACATTAAGAGCGAAGATAATAAAATGAATGTTTTCTCCGACTTGAAGATTGAAAATGGAGGAAAGTTGTTCAAAGGTAATAAAAAATGGATTGCCAAAAGCCCAAAATACTAACCAGAATTGCCCTGCTCGAGAATCGACTTTGCGACTTAGTTGAACCGTGCACATAAATTCCCTCACAACTTCTTCATAACCGGGTTCATCGTGAAAGATGAACTTATTCCAGCCCAAGTTAGAAAGGAATACACGAATCTCTACATTGATGCCTAGAGTCTCCAACAGAAAAGTAGAAGATAATTTGTTGGGGATAATGATCTTTGAATAATTTGCCTTGTAGTGTTCTTTCTCCTCCTTTGTGATGCCTTTCATTAGGTGGAGTGTATGGGGTGTAGATGGCTGAGGCACAACCTTGCTCTTATCTGCTCTTGAGATCTTCTTGGGAGCCATTATAGAAGATGGAGAGAATTTGAGAATATAGGGAGTTTTGGAAGGATAAGAGTTTTGAAGTAGGATGAAGTGATGGGAATCACTATTTAGGGGTTTATATAGCCATTGAAGGGGTGTGTAAATGGCTAGAAATGACTAAAATTAGATTAACGAAGAGTTAGAAATAGTTGGCAGTCAAATCACTTAATGGCTTTGCAGTTACTCAAATTCCCGTCCGCAAATTCTAGGATTGCGATCGTAATTTTTGAAAAATGTGAGTAACAAATAAATTTTCCTCAGAAATATGCACTACAATGGTAAAAAATTTGAATTCTTGACCAAAATTCAAGGTGGAACTTGATTCTCGCGATCACGATTTGATGTTTGATAGCCGGGTGACTTGGACTTGTAATTCGCGACCATGAAGAGAAGATAACGATCGCGAATTATGAGTCAGCAAGGATAAGTATGAAAAAAATAAGTTTTGAAAAAAATGTGATCCACAATTGCAATTTTAAAACTAAGACATCTTAAATAACACATATTAATTTTAATAATCACACATAATTATCACCAATCAATAAATAACAATCAACATACATTGCAATCATACATAACGTAAAATATTTCACTTTAGGGAACTGCCATCAAGTATTTCCAATTCTCTCTTAATGAAGTTCAATCTTTCTTCATTGAGAGGTTTAGTGAAAATATTTGCAAGTTGATGATTTGTGTCAATAAACACTAACGCAACATCATCCTTTTGCACATGATCTCTGAGAAAATGGTGTCTAATATCTATGTGTTTGCTCCTAGAGTATTAGATGAGATTCTTAAAGAGATTGATAGCACTAGTGTTATCACATTTAATAGGAATGTGATCAATCACTTTGCCAAAATCCTTTAATTATTGTTTCATTTAAAGGACTTGGTACAACAACAACCCGCAACAACATAATCGACTTCTGTGGTGGATAAGGCAACCGACACTTGCTTTTTGCTAAACTAAGATACAAGGTATTCTCTTATAAATTGACAAGTCTTGAAAGTGGTTTTTCCATCTAATAAACTACCTGCATAATCCGCATTCGAATATCCTATGAGATTAAAGGATGAATCCCTAAGATACCATAATCCTAAATGAATTGTGCTATACAAATACTTAAAAATTCTATTAACAACATTTAAATGAGACTCTTTAGGATAGGATTGGAACCTAGCACACATACATACACTAAGCATGATATCTGGCCTAAAAGCAGTAAGATAAAATAGAGATCCGATCATACCTCGATATCTCTTTTCATCGACCATCTTACCTGATTCATCTTTTTCTAGCTTGATGGTACCACTCATGGGAGTTTTGGCTACTTTGCAACCATCCATGCCAAACTTCTTGAGTATCTCGCTTATGTATTTGGCTTGGTTGATGAAGATCCCTTCTTTGGTTTGCTTGATATGTAGACCGAGAAAGAATTTGAGCTCTCTTATCATGCTTATTTCGAATTCCCTAGTCATACAACCCTTAGAGGTATCACCAGTGATCAAGTCCTTGGGGTGATATTTGGAGAATCTCCAATCTTTGGGTAGATCTTAGCTTGACTCATCTTTTTGTTGATGTTGTGGTTCCTCATCTATTTTTGATTATTCACTCCCTTCCTTGTTTTTATCCTCTCTTCTTGTAGTGTCTTCTAATTCCAACTTTTCAAAGTCACCTACTAGATCATCAACAAAAACACCTTTTCTAAGATCAAGTTTACTAGATTCATCAAAAATAACATTCATAGACTCTTCAACTACCATTGAACTCTTGTTAAAGACTCTATATGCCTTGCTAGAGATGGAATACCCTAAGAGTATACCTTCATTGGTTTTGGAATCAAATTTCTCAAGATTATCCTTGGTATTCAATATATAACACTTGCACCCAAATACTCTTAGATATGATATCTTGAGTTTTCTACCATTCCATAGCTCATAAGATGTTTTTATTGAGAATGAGTCTTTTAAAAACTCTATTTGCAATATAACACGAAGTATTAATGGCTTTAACCCAAAAGTAATTCGGTAAAGAAGACTTATTGAGCATGGTTCTAGCCATTTCTACTAGTGTTCTATTTTTCCTCTCTACAACACCATTTTGTTGTGGTGTTTTAGGAGTTGAAAAGTTATGAAAAACTCCATTCTCCAAACAATAAGTTTCAAAAGACTCATTTTGAAATTCCTTTCTATGGTCACTTCTAATAGAAGAAATGAAGTAACCTCTTTCATTTTGAACTCTTTGCAAAGCTTTTGAAAGCATCAAAAGTATCATTCTTATGAGCTAAAAAGGACACCCAAGTAAACCTAGAGTAATGATAAACTAGGACTAGTGCATAATGCTTTCCACCTAAGATATCACTCTTAGTGGGTCTTATTAAGTACATATAACTAGTTGAAGAGGTCTAGAAGAACTTACAACATTTTTAACTTTATTAGAGGCTTGATGTTGCTTCCTCATTTAGCAAGGACCACATGTCTTGTCTTTAGTGAAATTTAGGTTGGGAAGGCCTTCCATTAGCTTTCCTTTAGATAGGCTTTGTAAGAGATCCATGCTTGCATGTCCAAGCTTTCTATGCCATAACCAAGCTTCATTGCTCAAAGACATAAGACACTTAAAAGATTGGTTAGCTAAATTGTCTAAGTCAATTGAGTAGGTATTGCCTTTCCTTTCACCCTTGAAAATAACCTCATCATCAATTAATGTGCTGATTCAGTATTCCCTAGGATCAAAGGTGACTTTATTACCTTTGTCACACAATTGACTTACATTCAACAAATTATGTTGTAAGCCATTAACTAATAAAATATTATCAATCAAGGAACAACCATTCTTACCAATGGTTCCAATGCCAATTACTTTACCCTTGGCATTGTTACCAAATTGATATCTCTACCTTTTTTTTCCTTCAATATCGTGAATAGCTTTCTATTTCTAGTCATATGCTTAGAACATCTACTATCCACATGCCAATTGCTTGATTTATTGGTAATTGCCACTCTTCCGTACACAATAAAAGTGAGTCACCTTTTCTTAGGTATCTAAGCATACTTAGGTCCTAGAAGGTTAGGAGTTGAAGGGTCCTCTAATTTGAGGTGAGCCTTCCTAATAATATAGTGAATATTAACATGCCTAAATTTCATGCAATAATGACATTGGAGTTTAAATTTGTGAGTCTTTCTCCTATGCACAAACTTAGTATGAGTAGGAGGTCTTCTTATACTTTGATTATGTGAGTGCATGCATGTGCATGTGTGATGAGAAGTAGTAGAGAATTGTTTGTGCTTATGTGTGTAAGCATGCTTTTTGTTATTTATGTAAGCATGATTGGCTCTTTGAGACTTGGCTCTTGAGCTTTGGGGAGCCTTCTCTTTGCCTTTAGGCTTAGGAGGCTTAGTGCTAGAAGCACTTTTCTTTCCAATTACCTCAACACTTGAGGTTTGAGATTTTGATGGTCTAACAAATGCAGTATGTGATGATGAGGAGGCTCCATTGAATCCTAAACCATGTCTAATCAATGGTGGCCTTTGAGACACAATCAATGTGTCCAAGGCTTCCTTTTCTTTATGAAACTTAGAGATTGAGCTTCTAAGCTCAATGACTTCTCCTTTTAAAGAGTCATTCTCTTTTCTCAATGAAGCCAATGATGAAGATGATATGGAAAGATTTTTCATATATTTCTTAAGCTCATCATTTGATGATCTCAATTTGCTTACCAGATCATTGAGGGATTTATAATCATCCTCTAATTTTAGACATTTTTTCTTGTAAGACTTCATTTGTGACTTGTATTTGTCACATCTCATTGTAAGAGCCTCTAGAAACTCTTCATTTATCTCATCAAAATCTGAATGAGAGTGGGATGAAGTACTTACCTCATTTGGAGAGTCTTATTATGCCATGAAGCAAATGTTGGCAAATTCTCCTTCTTCTTCATCTTCACTTAAACTATCATCCCAAGTGGCTGAGAAACTCTTCTTCTTCTCCTTGTCCCATCTCTTCTTCTTCTTTTTTATCTTGGGACAATCGTATTTGATGTGGCCTTCCTTTCTCTTTTCTTCTTCTAATTAACTCCTTAGTCCTTTTTGAGATTATTGCTAGCTCTTCTTCTACTTTGTCAATCTCTTCATCACTAAAGGTTATTTCTACCTCTTTCTCCTTGGTTGAGGATTTGAGTGCCAAGGTTCTTCTTTCTTTTTCTGATTTTTCTCCTTGGCCCCTTAGTTTCTTCATTTGCTCATCCTTTTGTAAGGCTAACTCATAAGTTAAGAGTTTGCCTATCAACATATCCGTAGGAACCTTTCTAATCTTCGGGTTGGACTTTTGAATGTCGTACACTCTTGCACCAAACTTATCTAATGGAAGAGTTTTAAGGATTTTTGTGTTTACCTCATAGTTGGTGAGAGTCTTTCCAAATTTCTTCATGTTTGTGACGATGGATATTCATGTCTATTTGTCATTTCATTGATGCTTTCATGGTCTTTCATGATGAAGAGCTCCCATTCCATCACGTACATCTCTAATCTACTTGATTTAACAAGTGTTGTGCCCTCATAATTGTTTTCAAGAGTCTTCTAAATGGCATAAGTTGTTTGGCAATGTTACACTCTTCCAATCTCTTCCTTAAAGAGAGAGAGCTTAGAAGAATGATCATTGCTCTCTTGTTTTTGCCATTTGACCGCCTATGACTTCAATCCAATCTTTCCTTAGAATGAATTCTTTAATTTTATCCACTACTTTAAAGGATGGCTTCCATTCTTTAACAACTACATCCCAAAGGTCCACTACATCTGTATCAAGATAAATCTCCATCCAATACTTCCAATGAGTATAGTCAGATCCATCAAAGTTAGGCTTAAGGTATGAGTAGATTCCCTTTTGTGCCATGAACTTTGCACACCCAATTAAGGATTATTTGTGAGACTTGGCTCTGATACCACTTGTTGGCCCTAGGCACCGAGAAAGGGGGTTTGAATTGGTGTTTAAATAAAAATTAAAGTGAGGGATAAAGAGAAAGTAGAAAAAAGACAAGGATTTATAGTGGTTCGGGTATAAATCAGCCCTACGTCTACTCCATAATTCTCTGCAATTGGGTGTTTCACTAACTCAAAATGGTGTTTTCAAGCTCACACCTAACTTTTACACTTTGTGTTTTTAAAGCTTATACAACAACCTCTATTACAAGTGTTTTCTAAGGCTTACACTAAAACCTCTCTCAAGTGTTTTCACAGGCTCACACTAAAACCTTTCTCAAGTGTTTTTACAGGCTCACACTGAAACCTATTACAATTGGTGTTTAATGCTCACACTAAACAATGACTTAAAGCATAAAGAAGAATAGAAAGAATGAGTAGCAAATTTGTAAGAGTTTTGTTACAAGTTAATGAATTCTCTTGCATTTACATCTGTTTGGTGGAGTATTTATAGCTCATACCCATCAAAGAAACGTTACACTATGAAGCTCATTAAATCTCTAAGACAT
>CATIWR010219876.1:0-23494 GCA_949677035.1 Omphalea diandra
AAATTTAAACTAATATGAATATATAATTTTAATATTATTAATATTAATTATATTATGTGAATTTATTATATTAAATAAAATTTTAAGGAATTTTAATTAAATTATGGCAAGGATATTAATTGTTTAAGTTAATTTAATATAGAGTAATGATATTATTAAAATAATATGATCTATTTAATTATGTATGTTAGAAGATTTTATGGACGTTATTATGTGAGAAGATTTTATAAATTTATGTGAGAAGATTTTATAAATTTAGGCAAATAGAATTAATTTGTGAGAAATATTTTATATTGAGAAATAATTAATTAATCATGTTTTATTAATTGATTTAAATAAATTTAGTGTTGATTTGCTTAAGTGAAAATATTATATTTATATTTAAGAGAATTAATTAAATTTATGTTAATATATGTATATTGTGGAACTAAATTTAATTATGTTTAATGGATATAATTTTATGAAAGTTAAATATTGTGCATGTGAAGATTTGAATTGTAAGAATTTTAATCATTGTATGATAGATATTTTAATTACAAGAGTTTTTAATTATTATTGTGATAAAAAAGTACTTATTTTGGCTTAATCCAAAACTAGAAAAGGAGAGATGTGAGAATTGTTACGCATTGTGCAACAACACACCAAATAGAGAGAAATGTCCTTAGGTGTCCTAAAAAGGGGAGAGTTGAATAAGGCAATGGCAAGAATTAACAATTAAAACTAAATGCTAAAAAGATGGAGAATCAAGACACAAGATTTTTAGAGATTCGACACTACTAGCCTGCGTTCTCTATTCTAGTATTTCCACTAGTGCCTTCACTATATTGATAGCTTAAGGTGTTTTTAACAACCTTTACAAAGGTTAGTTTCTGAGCACTACCAAGCCTTTACAAGTGATAGATTATTAGGTCATATCAACCTCTTACAAGTAGTTTCACAAATACTACCAGACCATGACCCAAAGTAGTTTCCAAGTATACTTTAAACCTTTCACAAGATCTAGTTTTTAAGATTTCTCAAAATAAGGTTTCCTCAAGCTAAATATAACAATTAAAGAAGGAGGAAACAATTTTTCACTCATACAATAAAAGACACTAAAAGTACTTCTCACAAAGTATGCTTAATGTAGTTGAGAATGTGAAGAGAGTTTCTGAAAACTTATCCTTCAAACTCTGTTTTTGAAGATCACTTTTGCAAGCTTTAAATAATAAACTTCTTTTGATTGCTAAATCACTCATTGTTCACCTCTTTGACTAAGAAAAGCTCTCATAATAGAATACTCGCTTAATGAAATAGTTCTTTATATATTTTTATTGAAAGCGGGTCATTTTATATCATGAACAAAGGACTAGCCATTAGAAAAAATGTCACATTACTTTATAGTTGTAGACTATCAACATCTATTGAGCAATCTCCATGCCCATTGCTAATGCATCAAACATCATTGATTTCGTACAAATGGGTGGTTGTCAAGCAAAATACATTCTCAATGGTCGTTTGCTCTATCGAAACGCCCGTTGGGACTAGCTGTTAGAAAGAACTTGACTTAAGGCTTATCTTTTGACTTTTACAAAGACTTATTTCGCTTTTTCTTCAATGAATGTTGAATAAAAACAATGGTCATTACTTTTAAACTTTAATGCCAGTTAGAGGAGGATCAATGCTTATTATTGATTCCTAGGATCTATGAATTTGATGTTCTATTTTTTAAAAGTCTACGCAAGTCCTTCAATGGCTGTAGAAAGATTTTTAATGCTCATTAGTAGCACGTTCAATGTCTGTTGAGATATGAGAGTCCCTTGTTGAGGGTCTAGAGGCTATAGATCAAATTAGGGATTAAGGTTGTTATCCAATGCCTGTTAGTGAACTTTCAATGCTCATTGAATGTGCTCAATACCTATTGAAATATTGAGGGTGCCTCGTTAGGGGTCTGGAGTCTTTAGCTTAATTTAGAGAGCTTTTCAATGCCTTTTGAGATGCACCAACACCCATTTTGGGTTCTGAAGAGTTTTGCTCAATCTAAGGTACTTTGTCTAATGTCTGTTATAAAAATGCAATGCCTATTGAGGGCAAGATCAACACTAGTTGCGAAGTTTAATGTGCATTGCCATGTTAGAGCAACTGTCCAACACTTATTGGGAATATGGACAACGTCAGTTGAAAGGTCTAAAAAGCTAACTTAAGTTGAAGTATTTGTCCAGTGCCTGTTGTGATATCTTCAATACCTATTGCCAAGTGTATTATGAATGTTAAAAGAAGACAACACCTATTGGTTTGTTAAGCTAAGTTTATCTTGACCTTCCCTCTCTTTACTTTGAGTTTTCAACCATGATTTTTTCTCTAATCATCATAGTTCAAAGAGTTGATGTATATGAAAATTATAACACAAATAACTTAGACGAGAGTTAGCACTTTGACACATTTGTGATCATCAAAATAAGACTTAGAACCTTGAGGTTTAACAAAAAGACCAAATGGCACATAAAATAGGCTGGTCATCGCAGTTCGACTTGACAACTGTTTTAGGTAGTAGTGGCAAGTAAAACATTGATGAAAATAAAGCAGAGAATTCAAACTATGACATTTCTCCCACTAGAGCTTTTATTTTAGATGATTCAAGTTATTATGGAAAGCTCTCTTCATGAGCTTTCCATAGACATATGATTTAACTATAATAAAGATCAGACAATGATGTAGATGTCAATTAAACTTTCAATCAAATTTTATTTTTAGATGATTTTAAATAAATAATAACTTATATGATGATGTTGTAAGCTTTTACAGACTCTTATAAGGACACTTCATAAGATGGCTTTAGTCGTTTCTCTAACGGTTACTAGTGGCACCCTCATCTCAGAAACATCATGATAAGGATAAATGATGTTTTTTCTTATCTTGATCATGATGTTGTTGTTGGTTGGAGATGGCAAATGTGACAACCCAAGAGGAGGATGAATTGTGTTATCAATAAAAACACAAACATAAACAAACAAAGCATAATCAAACAACACAAATTAATATAAGGATTTTATTATGATTCGATAACGTGCCTACTCTATTCCCCAAGCTTTCACTTAGACCTTTTTATTCATTTTGCAGGCTCAGGAACAACCTTTTGCTTTTATAGGCTAAGGAAGAATCTTCCCTTTTACAAGCTCAACAACAACCTTCCATTTTCAAGGCATAAGAACAATCTTCCCTTTTCAAGGCTTAAGGACAATCTTCCTTTTTATAGGATTAAGGATAAGCTTTACAGTTGCTCTCTTTTACAAGGAGCAAGAGAGCTAACTCAACCCTTTATATTTCATAAGGTACAAATGTCTCTCATTAGATAGCAAATGCATTTTTAGTGTTCAAGAGAACTTACTCTCAAAACAGTAACAAAAATGTTCTCAGTCTACCCAAATACAAAAGCAACACCTAAAGGTTTTCACAAAGAGCTTCCTATGATTAAAAAAGTTCTTCAAAGTCTCTAACTTTTTCTAGTCTTTAGAAATGCTTCTTATACAACCAAACTCTGAAACTAACCATAAGAACAATTGATGTTCATTCTAACAGCTTTTCTTCAAAACTAGCCATTAGAGGAGACAACACTTGTTATTCTTCATCAATCCTCATTAAACTTGTAACGATTACTTCCAATGTCTATTGATCCTCTTTCCATACCTATTGGCTTAGACTTTAATGCCCATTAGAGTAAGAACAATTCCCACTATTAATTTTTCAGAAAGCATGAACTTGGTGCTTTATTTTTCAATAATTGCAAACATACTTTAACTCTTATTAGAGATCTCACAATGCTCGTTGGAGACATCTCAATGCCCATTGCGTGTTTTTCAACCCTCGTTGATTAGTTTAGAAAGTGCAACATAATTTAGGGTACTTTTCCAGTGCCTGCTATATTTATGTGACACTTATTGCTAGGCTAGTTCAACACCAGTTGCGAAACCACAACACCCATGCGAGGTCCAGAGTGCGTAGCTCAAACTAGAGGTCCTCTTTATTGTCTGTAGCAAAGGGACAATGCTTATTGCTAGGTCTATAACACTTTGGCTATTTACAACATCCATTCTTCATCCTTTAATGCCCGTTGAATAGTCCAACTCTCGTTTGAATTTCCTTAACGACCATTGGCATCTCCAAACTACAACACTTATAAAAATACATTAAACTACAAACATGAGAACTTCTGTTGGTTTTGTTATCATTCAAAACACATCATTCAAAGTTGAGGAGTGAGTCTAATGCCTAGGGATCACATGTTATCCAAACATTCTCTTTCTAGTATTCATAACAATCTTCCCCTTTTTGAATGATGAAAAAACCAAAATGCTTTGATACAAAAAATATAAAACTTAAACACAGAAATGATACCAAATGTTGAAGCACAAAACTATAAAGATACCAATCAAAATATCCACACAAGGCTAGATACTAAATATATGAAATAAGGTACCAAATGTTGGATGTTAAAAACATAGATGATACCAAGTGTTGGTCTGTGCAAATAAGTGATACCAAACAAAGCAATCAAATCATCAAATCAAAGCATCCAAAACTTCTCCCCCATCTTTATAACCATAACAAAAACATATATAAAAATTCTACCTTTAAAAAATGTATAAACATTCTCCCTCTTACAAACATTCTCTTCATAAAATCTAGACCAACTTTCATAAAATCAAATCAAACATGATAATACCAAAAATACAAAACACTTAGTAAAGTAAAACTCCCATTTTCTATATGTTTTCTTTTAACAAATCGCCTAAGATATTTAAACACAAATTTAGTTGATGTAACTTATAGTTGCATGTTCTCTTCATAAATTGAGGAAAACATGAAAGGAAGGATTGTTATTAGAGATTCCAAAAAAAAATCCAAATTGATACCAATGATGGTTCAAAATTCAAACTCCCCATTAGCAAAAGCATGTTAAAAAAACAAAAAAGATCGATAAAGATAAATTACAATTAATAATTTCCCAAAGATACAAATCTTTTTCAAATACTTCAGCTCCTTTCACCATTTGATTTTTTATTTTGAGCAAAAGGTGAAGATCTTCAAAACTTGCAAAATTAAATTTTCTTTGGTACCCATTTTCTTTTAGGGTCAAGGGGTTTAGCAGTAAAAATATGTTCATTTCTCAATCTAACATAACAAAAGTATGTTTTGTGGCCACATTTTCCACAATAAATTCATTACCATATGAATGCTTTTTTCAGCTGATTTGTAGATCAAGTGTGAAGTGGCATCCTAAAGGATTGATGCCTAACAAATGAATGGACTTATGCATTATTTACATGCCTAGTTCCATAAATAAAGGTATGATTTTCCTTTGGCCTATAAGAGTGAATGTGTTAGCAGTTTTGATCATGCACATGTGATTTAGATAAGGGTCAAGGAGTTCTAGCTTTGCTAGAAGCTCTTACAAACTTTGGCTCAAAAGTGGTAGGTTTGGAGTGATTAAAACCTAAGCAATGTCTATTCTATGAAGTCTTTTGAGAGCCCAAAATAAGATCAAATTTCTCTTTTTCTTTTGCAAAAGAGACAAGTGAATCCTTCAAAATTGATATCTCTTTATTGAGATTCTCATTTTGAGAAGATAAAATTTCATAAAATATATTTTCTTGATTCAAAGCCTCATTTTCCTTTTGCAATAATTCAAAACTTTTCTTAAGTTCCACCAATTAAGTTTTTAGAATTTTTTTCTTTCAAAACTTTTATCAAGATCATTGTTGGTGGATTTAAAGGCCTTAATAAGATTTTCAACAATAAACATGTCTTCTAACTCTTGATCATCCTTATTAACAAGTATCTTTATTAGAGTGTATGGATGTTTCTCTATAATGCTCCACAACTCAATGGATTCAAACCTGAGAAAGTAGTACATTTGTTCTTCAAATACTGGTAGTTCATTCCATTAAAGAAAGGAGGTTTCACAGCTGATTATCCTTTTAGTCCATGCTTATTTTGGTCTGTCACGATCGTACACCACTTGTAATTAAGGTTTAACTAAGGTTAGGCTTTGATACCAATTATTGGTTGGAGATGGTAGAAGTGGCAATCCAAAAGGGTGGGTGAATTATGCTGTAAATAAAAACACAAACAAACTAAGCAGAAGCAAACAACACACAGATTTTATAGTGGTTCGGCAACATGCTTACTCCATTCCCTAAGCTTTTACTTAGGCCTTTCTATTCCTTTTGTAGGCTCAGAAGCAGCCTTTCCCTTTCATATGCTAAGGAAGAACCTTCCCATTTACAAGTTTAAGGACAACCTTCCCTTTTCAAGGCTCAAGGACAACCTTCCCTTTTACAGGCTCAAGTATAACCTTTACAATCACTTTCTTTTATAAGGAACAAGAGAGCCAATCCAACCCCTTATATTTCTTAAGGTATAAATGCTTCTCAATTAGGCAGCAAATGCACTTTTAGTGCTTAAGAGAACCTACTCTCAAAAGAGTTACAAAAATGTTCTTAGTCTACCTAAAAATTAAAGGAATGCATAAAGAGATTGCTAAATGTTCTTTAGTTGATTACAAAAGTTCTCCAAAGCCTCTAACCTTTTTCTAGTCTTTAGAAATGCTCTTTATATAAACAAACTTAAAAACTAGTAGTTGGAATAGTTCATATTCAGTCTAACATCTTTTCTTCAAAACTAGCTGTTATAGGAGACAACACCCATTTTCTTCATCAACCCCCTGTTGAACTTGTAATGATTATTTCCAATGCCTCTTGATCTTCCTTCCATGCCAGTTAGCTTTGACTTTAATGCTTGTAGGAGTAAGACCAATGTATGTCGTTGATTTTCCTAAAAGCTTGAACTTGATGCTCTGTTTTTCAACAATTGCACACATGCTTCAACGTCTATTAGAGATTTTATAATGCCTGTTAGAGACATCTCAATGCTCATTGTATATTTGTCAACCCTTGTTGTCTGGTCCAGAAAGTGTAGCACAATTTAGGTTACTTTTTTCAATGCCTGTTATGAATATGCAATGCCTATTGTTAGGCTAGTTCAATGGCCATTGCAAAACCATAATGCTCGTGGTAAGATTTAGAGAGCATAGATCAAACTAGAGTACTTTTCTAATGCCCATTACAAAGGGACAACACTCGTTGCGAGGTCCAGAAGACTTTAGCTATTTCCAGCGTCCATTCAACGTCCATTGTTCATCCTTCAATGCATGTTGAGTGGTCCAATGCTTGTTGAAACTTCTTTAATGCCTGTTGCCATCTCCAAACTACAACACTTGTACAAATACACTAAAATACAAACATTAGAACTTCTCTTAATTTTGTTATAATTTCCATGAAATTTGGACATCGATGAGATTTTATGAATTTTTATCAATTTTTTTGATAAATATAAATTGGATCTAAAAATATAAAATTCATGTTTTTGTGAGATTAATTGATGAGAAATGGATTGAATGGATGCGAAATAATATTAGATATGGAGAATTATGGCTAAATTTATATAAATTGAGGTTAATTGTATTTTTAGACTATATTAAAGGAATATGAAAAGTTTAAGGACATTACAAAAATAAAATTTTAATTTTAATTAATGGAGAATTATCAATGCTCATGAATAGAATTAAGGAATTCTGACAAGATGAAGATAATTGTGTAATTGTGGATAATAGATATTTAATTTGAATGGATCATTTGAAATGAAGATCACATTGAATGGAGGCTCCAGACGTGCATTGTGGGTTGTAGTTTTTTGTAAGAATTAGTCTCATTTCTTAAGAAAAATAGTTCAATTTACAAAGGAGGTTCTATCAAATTTTTGGTAGAATTAACTAACTTAATTAGAGTGGAAAATTGAATAGAACTATTAGAAACATGATTAGAAATAAATGAGAATTGTATGGAAGTAGATGAAATTGATTTTAAAATTATCTTTCTATTTGATTATAAGATTAATTGACTAGAGAATTTTCTTAGGAATGAAATTAGCAATCAGAATGAAAGATAGTCAGTTTAAACCCTGCATTCCAAGTGAGTAGATAAACTTATAATATGATATTTTATCTAATTATTATTTAATGTACACTTTGAATTGAATTAGATTTAAAGATCATTTTTAGGAATTATTTTATGAAATTATTATTTTAATATTAAATTTTGATGAGTGAATAGGTATTTTTCAGATTCATTTCAATTAAATGATTATATTCTAGATTTGTTTATGAATTGATTGTTTTGATTTGAAATTCTAAAGATTGAGTATATTTATAATATTGTAGAATTAGCTTGTTATTATTTTTATATGTGATTTTACAATTTGCTTTCTCTTGGAATAGTTCTTTAAATATGAAATTTAATTGAGATTATGTTCTATTTAAATTGACAAGGATACAAATATTTTTGATTCATTAAAAGAAGTATGTTTTATTATAATTTTTAGGTAGACATTTAATTTGAATTTTATTATACAAAATGAGTAATATTATAGCTAGATAAAATAGTATGCACTTAGTTATGTTGTTTATGCAATCACACCATGGATGTTGGATGTTACGTAGATATAGGTATTACATTGTGTTTGGAACAATGCTCAATATACACATGTATTTAGGACATATGCTGGGTAGTCGCCCTCTAGGGGTACTAGGTTTGTGTGTGTATGACTAATTACAAGATAAGATATCTTCATGCCCATTGTTGTTAGGGATAGGTAGATTTCATATTTGAGTGTGTATGTGATTTTATTTATACATTTTATTGATTTTATAGTTCATTAAGGATTTAAATCATTTGTTTTAAATACAAAAATTTATGAATGCTTGAAAGGATAAAATTTTATAAATTAATAGTCATCCAACGATCGATATATATATATATATATATATATATATATATATATATATATTGATTACTTCAAGGTTTTGGAATGATATTGATATTTCAATTATTTTGAAAGAATTTTAAAAATGAATTTTTTATTCATACAGTTTATGAATATTTTCATTTTTAGCTAATTATTGGTTACAAGTATAATTTATATATATATAGTAATAAACTCTTCTTATTGTTTATCCCCTCATTGAGTTTTTACTAATTATTTTCACTAACTAGTCTATATAAAAAAAAATTGAATAAAATTAGTTAAGGCTTTGTATTGCTAGACTCCACTGTCCAAGTTAGAGGAAGACCAATTGGATAAAAAAGAACTTAAGATTAGGATGCAACATCAATCCCGTACTTATCCTACAAAATAATATGTGTGTGGTGAGCTCAATGTGAAAAACTCAGTGAGAAATTTATAATATCCATGTGCATGCTCACATAACATGAATACATTTCTATATGTATGGCATAACATCTACATACATAATTTAGAAAGTATATCATTGTATATGTGGATAGTAAAGTTTATTAGTGAACCTACTTGGTTTGCTTAACATTCTTTACATAAGACAGTTGCTATAAAAGCCATTGATTTTCAAGATTGTGCTTAAACTAAGGGAATCTTTCTTGTAACTTTTACTTTTAACTGATCAATGGACAATTGAGAGGACACAGGTCATACATTAGTAAAAACCCTAAATCATGGCATGAAAATTGGATTAACAACGGATCTTTGAGGCCTTGTGCAAGATATAAGCCCCTTTTTCAAAAGTTGTGATCTATGGGGGACCTAGATGGGACAGTACATTGTTGTCATCCCTAATTGAAATATGAAGTCACTAGTCAACTTTGACCAAAGGAAGAATCCAGGAAAGGATAAATTCTGAGCCTATCTAAGTTTTTTAGAAGGCCAAATTCATCTTTACCACATCAGAGATAGGGTTCGAGAATTAGGTATGGCTTGGGGAAGAGGTTAGGCACCCCCAAATAGCCCATATCTAGGGATCCAACCATTAGACATCTTTAGTTCACATTTACCATTTTAGAGTTATCTATAGTTAATCTAATTATCGCTCCTAAGCATGTTTCTAGTGCATTTCAATAAAATATTTCATCATTAAAACATTATGCATATTCATCATGGGGAGGGAGATACAACCATCTTTAAGTAGGGTAGGTCATGCATAATTGGAAAATAAAAACATACATAATCAAGGTTACCATGCACATGTATATTCACCTACACATAAAGAACAAACATGTTAATTTCCATCAAGAAAGTGAGGGAATATAGCAAAAAGATCAAGCATTCCCTAAGCAAAAATCTTACCAAATCTTCTATAAGCCAAGGTAACCTAATTATGTTTCTAAGTCCAAAAATCACGTTATTGGCAATCCCATCATCTCATAAAACATAAAATGACAACCATAACATGAAGCATACACAAATATTGAAAGTGAGACATAAGATAAACATGTTATGCAAATGTATTTTAGAGGATGGTAGTGGCCTTGAGCTAATCATTAAATCATCTTCTGGGAGTTCTTAAGATGGTTGCATGTTTACCCCTAACTTACTCAATAGAGCAAAGGCCTTATTATGTATGCCACTAATCATTTCAAGATTAGGATATCTACACATTCAAAAGAAGCTTTAAAAAGGTCAATAACATGTATGGTACATTAATCATAACAATGTGATAAAGATGGAGATCATAAAGAGTTAATCTTTCACCCCTAATCTATTCAAGTGATCACCTCTTAAGAAAAATGGGATGAGTGGACAAGCTAGATAGCGAACCAAGCTTCCCTTGTGATGGTGGTTTTAAACATATGAAACATGCATCAACATAAGAGACATAGGAAAACAATGGCTCATAGGGTCCTTTGGATAACAAATCCCTCACTTAATCATCACCAATATTCCACCAAAGAAGAATATATAACATTATAAAGATAAGAAATCATAGGGAAGGGAATGTTTGAAATCCTAAAATCAAAGAGAAGAGAAACGAGACTTTCATTCGATCATAGATCAATTTGTTAATGGAATATGGGTCATGGGTCTTGAGACCTGCCCTTATTCTACCATTAGAGCTCTTAAAAAGTGCTAAGATATCCTCAAAGAAGAGTGAAAATGTGTGAAGAAGAAGATAAAAATAGTCTGCTATTTCAATCAAAGTGTGTTGCATATACTAAATGATGGTCTATACAACCATACATAGGTCTGTATAGCCCTTTATGGTTGTGTTTTCAAAAAGAAAAAGATAAGAAGAAAAGAGAAAAATAGGGGGGATGTCTTGGATGCTCTTTGATGATTCTTTTGCCCTTAGAGGCACTATGGTTTAGTTTAATCCTCCAACATGCTATGGAATGCATAAATGAAGTAAAAAAAAAAAAAATTGTTATGGATTCACCTTGGATTTTTAATGGAATGGATCAAGTGTTTAGTTTCTATGTCTTAAGATAGTTTGAATGGCAATTTTGGCAAAATAACCTTAAGGTTCAAAAGCCTCATTTCCCTTTTCAAAATGGGGGATATTTATAGAAGGGGATGGATGCACCTAAGTTAGGATGGCTTTAGTTGCATCCTATTCTCCACCCATAATAGATAATAGTCAAGAATATTTTGGAATTTAGGTTTTAGGTTACTTATATAACTAAGAACTTAGTTTTGCAGCCTTATGACTACCATGTGCCCGAGTTCTAAAACCTTTTATCTATTAAGGTTAACAACATGGTTGTATAACCATGTATTTGGTTGTACAAACATATATGATGGTTGTACAACCATCTAATGGTTGTTTAATGGCTCTTGTTATTAGGATTGTTTTGGGTTTGGTTTGGGTTTGATCCAAGGGTTCATGTAAGCCTTGTTTCTTTCTTTTACTAGCTTTCCTTTACACTTTAGGGAATTGATTCTATTAGTTCTCATCATTGGGCTTGCATACTAGGGCCTGATATTTGATTCTCACAATTTCCCCTGCTTTATAGGGCTTATAAAATGATATTTAAGAAATGAACATTTGAACGAGACTCATCAAAGCAATGCTTGAAATGTAAAAATAAAAAAGGATATCAAAGGATATAGTTCATTAGCAGCTCCTTAAGTTGGTACTAAAGTCTACCTTAGTAGCTCTCTAACAAGTACTAAGTTTATTCTATTAGGTCTCCAATAGGTACTACTGTGAATTGTATGAAATCTCTTAGCCATTCTAGCAAGAAAAATTTGTTCAAGAATTTTCAAGCATTTCTTAGAATAAATTTATGTCATAGTAACCTTTTTGGCATTGGTTGGAGATGAATATATCTTTGAATAATTATTTTGAGGTTGAAAAGGTTTAAGCAATAGTTGGGGATAAGTCTTCCTATTAAAATAGTTGTCCCGATATAAACTTGCTTTGAAAGTCTTAATGTCTATAGAAAGTAAATATTAGCATTCTAAAAGGTAAATTTATATTTTGGTGAAAATTTTAGGGGATGGAACTAGCTTTTCTAGACTTTGGGAGGTTGAGGGGTAGTTTAGTCATTTCACCACGTACCTTCTCTTTTTATTCCCTTTTTCTCTTTTTCTTTCTATACAGACAAGGGCTTGTCTATAGAACCAACTTAAGTTGAGATGTGGTTCGATAATGTAATTTTGAGACATAGAGGGGCATTAGTTATCTGTATAGGTAAGGGTTATTTATATAGACAACCTCCTCTATATAAGGGCTAACAACTGGCCCTAGCTTCATTTTTGCACTTTCCTTCCTCTCTCTACTATTTCTCTCTCATAATTTCTTTGGACTTAGTTATGGGTTTACCTTGCTTTGGAGTCTCGATGGTCGCTTTCAATGATGCCATGTTTGACGCTTCTATTGATTTTCTTAAGGGTAAGGCTACTATCTAGGATGATTTAGGACAACTGAATGTTGCTTGAGGTTTTGCCTTAGTTTCTCCTTTAGTGCGTGTCTTGTCCAAGATCACATCGAAGAGTTTAGAGTTGAGCTGAGACATACTGACCATTTATGACTTGTACTGCCATCTAGCTCGGGCAACTTTGGCTATGGTAGGTCTCACTTATTTGTTCTCTTTAATTAAATAATTAAAAATTTTATTTTTTTCTTTTCTTTCATTTTTTACACTTTTGGATTCTAAGCACTGTCTTGAAACCAGATTATGCATGCGAACATTAGGTTACCTTTAAAATATTTATAATTAATTATATGACACTTACCTTTTGAATTCTAGAATTTATGCATTAACTGGCTATTAATCTTTTGTCTCAGTTTGTGTGCTGCATTAATTTCCCAATTTTTTCCAACAATTACTTGAAACAATTTATCAAACAACTATAGAAAATTAAGATGCATGCCTGCCAAGTTTGGGAATTTATATTAATATTATTTTTCAAAAATTTTGCTAAAATTTGACTTGAGTTGTGTTGCCTTTCAAAACTTTATGTATATAGTTGTTGAACCAAATAGTGAAACCTTATGAAATTTTGTGAAAGAAATTAATTTTCATAAATTTTCACAAATTTCTCCTTGCTATACTTGCATATGCCTTGGTAGTTTTGCTTTAGGGCATTTGTTATTATCAAAATATAGAGATTTTTGTCTCAGCTTTCTGATTTTTGCATTTTATGTTCACTTGCACATGAAAAATATAGGAATTCATTATTATTTTTCACAAATTTGTATATTTCACATACCTGAAACTTATGGTTTAATATCTCTATTTTTCACTGTTGGCTCAAATGTCATTATTTCTAAATTTTTGTGTCTAATTACAACCTTTCGTGCTAAAATTTGACTTGTTTTCCATTCCTTTTTTTCTTTCCATGCTTTATTTGACATTTCTCTTTCTATCCTTATTTTTAACCATGAGACTCTAGTTTCCTTTATTCATTTATAAGGCTGTCTCCTTCAACAATGGGGGTCAATTCAAAAGTCCAATTAGGATATGGCTCAACTTGCTCTCATAAGTGATGGCTCATTTGGAGGAGACTGATATGCTAACTTTGTTATAGATGCTTTCGAACAAGTTTATATGGCGCAACTCAACTATGATATAGGTGTTGGCGGACCAATGGATGGACATCATACATACCTTTCACTTGTTGCAAATTAAAGAGCTCACCTTTAGTCCTAAGGACTTTACCTTTATAACTAGGATTAGATGCTTAGAGATTCCACTGTCTGCCAATGCTAGAGTGTGTTATCCATTCTTATAAAAATAATCCATACAACACCACCTTGGGTGTGTCCCTAAATGAAGGGGGATCCTTCCTTTAAGCACTTCATCTTGAAGAGGAAGGCTTATGTTGCTATTAATGATAGCCCATAAGAGTTGATTGACCGTGTGGCTCACTACTTCCTTATATATATCCTCTCAAAGACACTATTTGCCACCCCTGCACACACGATCAAGATATGTTTGCTATCGATTCTCGAAGACTTAGGGCTTATTCATCACTTTAACTAAGGCTCTGCAGTGAACACTCATTTATATTAGTTTTTTTATTAATGTTATCGTGAGCTGTCCTACATAAGTGGCACATGGCAAGTTCGTGAGGTAATTATTCTATATGGCTCCCTTTATTTATATATTTATTTAGTTCTCTTATTCTTATTTAACCAATGTTATGCTTTTGATAGGCATGGGACATAAAGCTAGGGTTATTGGCAAACGACAATCCTCTGTTAGACATGGATGACTATTATCCTTACTTCGCAAAGTGATGTTTTGCTTATCATGAGGAGTCATCTATTAGGGATAGGTATGACCACTTGAATACCCTAACCATGGATCATGTACATTTAGCCTTTAAAACAAAATTAACTATTAATTTTCATATTATTACAAGTATTGGTCAAATACTTATAATGATGTGATTATTGTTTTTCATTCTTTCTATAGCTACACTTAGACTAGAAGGGCCCTGCTAATGTATGGCAACCTAAGGTTTTTGGGGTTGAGGATTGCTCCTTTAAACAATACCTATTTGTGAGTCCTTTAATCAAGGAGTGGTATCTTGGGAAGAGGGTGTTCTTATGGCATGACGTGTGAAATGCGAGATCAGTGCCTCAACATCCACCTTTGGACATGTTCTGAGTGATAGACCTAAACGAGGATGAGTTCTAGTAGGCCTTAATATTTAAACTTGGAGAGCAGCTTATTTCTAGTGGTGTTAAGTACTAGACTTAGATGGTTGGTGCTCTTTTAGGGATGATCCTAGTGGAGAAGGTAGTTATATAGGTATTTTCATGCCATAAGGCCCTTATAGGAATGATTCTTCACCGTGGTGCATGGCTTACAATGACAAACTCAAAGAGGAGGCTTACTAAGTTTGCCCCTACTGCTAAGGTTATAAATGAGCTCGGACTTCTAAGGCTGGCAGTTTAGAGCCAATCAAAGTTAGTGAGCTTAATCCCTTCCTCAATGGCTTAACGGAGTCATGTGTGGCCTCACTCACTAGCTCGATGATGGTTCTTGAAATTATATGGTCCGTGAGCACCTTTGAGCTAGTTGGCACTACTCATGTAAGTATTATTTATCTTGTGTCCCTTAAGTTTTTTGTTTATTCATAATGATGGCTACTAATGTGGTATTTATTTATAAGGTCCTTATGTCTAGGTTGAGGCCATGTTTGATTTGATAGCTGTGTTCAAGTGGGTTGTCACTCAGTAGACCTAAGAGGTCTAAGTTAGTAAAGAAAATACAAAATATAACTACATAATCATGGTTTTGTTTGTGTGTGCACTTGTGTCCTATTCATCCTAACCCTTATGTATTTACTATAAGAGGTGGTTTAGTGTTTGATTCAGGAGCTACGAGACACGTATAACTGATTAGAAAAGATTAAGGCCTAGATAGAGTAAATGGAGCCACGAGCACATTCAGAGTTAGGGGATTACACTGCCACCTTGGAGGAAGAGGAGGAGGAAGAGAAGGG
The DNA here is from genome assembly GCA_949677035.1 of Omphalea diandra. Lineage (NCBI taxonomy): Eukaryota > Viridiplantae > Streptophyta > Magnoliopsida > Malpighiales > Euphorbiaceae > Omphalea > Omphalea diandra. The sequence continues at coordinate 15,802 of CATIWR010219876.1, forward strand.
TTGAGTCATCCACTGTCGCATTTTCATTTAGCTCTTAGGATTTTTATTTTCCTTCTATTACTATACTGTTTGCTGCATTAGTAATGTAAATAATTGTTTGGGCATGTTTTAAGGCCCTCTTTTGGATATGGATTGAATGATTTGACTTTAAGAGATATTATCAGGTTATTCAGCCTTGATTTTATTAAGATCTGATGCTTTTTATGGATATTGATGCCAAATTACAATTCTAATACTTAGATTATGATTTAAATGTGTGATGTTTTGATTTTTTTTATTTATTTGTACATATATATGTCTCTTTAAACAGGTACAAAATGATTCAGATGCTTAAAATGCAAGGAACAATATATCTAAAACTTTGCAAAAAAATAAGTGGGTTGTATGAACCATTAAGCCATATGCACTGACCAATACTTGTTTGTATAAATAACTCAAATAGTTTGTATAGCCAAGTATTACTATATATAGTTGTCATGCATCATTTACCTTTTCTCCCTTTTATAAATATCTCATCCTTAATTTTCATGCCCAAAACTATTATTTTTGCAGTTTCTATTATGGCTAAGGTATTTTTAATGTCATTGTAAGCATCAGATTTTAAACTTCTTGATGTAAAGCACGATGATCAAGATAATTGAACCAACTACTCAAAATGCAAATGAAATTGCTAAAGGAAGATATTAAAAACTTTAAGAAGCCTTAGAGAAGTATAAGACTAAGCCCAAGACCAAAGCTGTTTGCCATGCTTAATGGGTTATACATGTACAACCCATCAAGCAGGGATGTACAACCTGTGCATCCCATGCTAAAACCCTAGATCCTTCTGGAACTGCCCCTCCTTAAACCTCAAGTCTGCACATCCTTGGTAGAGGGATGTACAACCCATTTATAGTTGTACAACTTGCATGCAAACCTTAATTATAGGAGATTCATCGCCCTCTCTATGATTGATATGTCTATGGTGCAACCAGTATAATTTCTAACATTATGCATTCACCTAATAACTATGATACCCTACATTTTAAAGATAAAGGAGAAGCTTGGAAACCGTAAGGTTACTCTACCAAAATTATTTACCAAAGCACACTTAGCACATAAAACTCCCAAACCCTAACTAACCCATCTCACTATGAGGTAGAACTAGGTCTTTCTCTTCATCTTTACGAATTCCTTAAGCATTTTAGAGGAAAATATTTAACTTTTGAGCCATTGAGGGTACAAAAACACACAAAGGCATCTAAGGATCCCCTTAGCTCCTTCCTTTCTTCCCATTTCTCTTTCTTTCTGTGTTTTCACAATCTAGAAAATAGGGCAGTATAGTCTTTTTATGCCTGGGTTGTACAACCCTAATATTGAGCTATACAACCCATTTTGACTGGTAGACAACTTCTTACAAAGTCTATTTTCTTCCCCCTTCAGATTTCTTTCTTTTTAAAAGCTTTTTTTAATGATACTTTATGACTTTAGCGGTAGAATAAGGTGAGGTTTAATGACCTATGACACTTATGCATCTAAAAAATGGAGATTTTGTTATGCTTCATATGGTTTTCTATTGTCTATCATGCTATGAAATCTTACGACCTTTTATTTGATTTCAAGGAAATGTTTTTATTCTATTTGATCATTAGGGACAGTGACTAAGTGAGGAACTTAGGGTTCTAATGACCTTGAAAGCCTCTTTTGTCATTATGTTTGTAACTATAACATGTGAATAATCTTTTAGGCTTCATTCTTCCCCATTATTGTGTTACATGCTAACCATCAATCCTAGGATCCTTTTTGTGGTGATTTTTTTGGCTTAGGCCATTAAACCTCCTCAAAATGCCTTTATTTATATGTTTCAAATTTTTGATGCCCATAGTTCATGTGTGTTGATTATGTTTTGCTTACTGATTTATGATATTAAAATTTGATCATTATAAACTTAGATATATACTTAGGTATTTTAACTTTGGAGATTTGGTGAGATGGTTATCAGGACCTTTGTTTGCCTTTCTTTTAGTTTCCTTTATTTGTCTTTTTTTTTTTTTTTAATTTCTAGCTTATTCCTCTTTTGGGTGTAGGTGTTATGTTTGAGTAAGACCATAAGTAGGTCTCAATGGTCACACTATGTGATCATGGATGAATGGATGATAATGCATGCCTATCCTCTTTGATATGAAGCATCATCCCATTCTTTTCTTTAGAATGTTGTTTATGGATGATGTATGCTAAAACCATATGCCATGATGCATGACCTCCTTCTCCCTTGAAGTTGATGACTTGATTTATTTATGTGGATTATGCTTAAATGCATGTTTAAGGTCCCTAATTGGATTGATCAATGACTCCTTAAATTAGATGCATGCTAAAATATTAAACGTGAACTAAAGATGCCCAAAGGTCAAATTCCAATATCAGGTCAGTTTGGAGGTGCCTAATCTCTTCCTTAAGTCATACCTAATTTCCAAACCCGTTCTCTGATAGGGTGAAGAAGAAATGAGTCTTCGAATTGACTTAGATTAGGTTTAGATTTTGCCTTCCCCAGATTCTTATCTGGATTAAAGTTAGGTAGGGACTCCATATTTCTTAGGGATGGTACCAATTTATTGTCCTACTTTTGGTCCCCCAATGACCACCATTTTGGACTAAGGGCTTTGAAATCATGTAAAGCTTAAAGTAATCCTTGGCTAGTACAATCACGTGCCATACCTTAAGGTAACTACCAACATAAATATCCCTCATCATTTCGATCCTTAGTTGGTTGATAAAAAGAGGGAGCCACAAGTAAGATTCCACTAGTTTTTTACCCTTATGGTGCTCATCGTCACTCTTATCCCATAATTGGTATGAGTTAGCTTAAGTGAGCTTTGAAGCCCTTTGATTCCTTTGTTCCATATGGATTAACATGGATTTTCTTTGGGTGGCTTATGGCTTAAGGGATCCTACTACCCACTCATTCCATTTTAGAAATACTAAGTTCTACTTGATGCTAAAGGAATTTGATGCCATCTTCAACTGTTAGATCACAAGAGCTTACCTAATTGCACTGCCATGCCTAGGGTATGTGCATATCCAGAAATGATGGGGTTGTTTGACTGACACTATGATGAGGATCCCATATACACTTTGGGAGAAGAAAAAATCCACACCCCCTTTTTTTTTATCCTTCATCCTTCTAGGGATCATGTTAAAGTGACACAAACCAGTATTTTATTGACTGTTTTGATGGGGAAATTTCTACTATAAAGGGACGATAGAGAGATTAACATGTTAATGTTGCCTCCTATTAAATAAATCAAACTTGAAAAAACTCCAATCCTGACAATTCTTGGTATGGCCATTGTGGGCTTAGATAAGGTGTCTCTTAGAATCAATCATTCTTTCTCTAGAAGCCTACTATTTTTTTACGTATAAATTTATCCTATAGCCCTTTTACTTTATTATTTGTTTTATTTTATTTTATTCTTTGTTGCCTTAACTTTTACTTGGATCATCCTTATAGATTTTCAATTCAATGTGCCACTCATTTTTCCTTAAGTTGTTCTTTTGGGTTTTCAACCTAATAAGCTTTTGTTTTTTTTTTCTTTTTTAGATATGGTTGCAAGAGAAATTAGGTTTGTTGGAGTCCCCCAAAGTGGATATTAGATGTTATTTTCCATAACACCACTCAAAATGTCATCTATCAAGGCTTGTCATGGGTTGAGTGGTTGTCCCACATTATTGACTATAATATTCAATGGACCTATCCTTGGTGGTAGATGGTCAGGGTTACCTTGAAGACCTATTAATGATGCGTGATCATTCCTGCTCTATCATCCAGTACCTTTTATGATCTAGCTAGAGTTCACCATTAGTTTGGGGCCCTAAAAAATGTAGTGGGATTCCTTCATACTTTCACCAAGGGACCCTTAACCCAACGCTTTTCTAGATAAAGTTGAAGCCACTTAGGCTGATCGCTACATCTACCATATATTCCTTGTTGAGACCTCTACTTTTGATTATGTTGATTTCTTATTGAGACCTCTACTTTTGATTAAGTTGATTTCGAGGCTACTGTTAAGAGCATAAAATGTTTCTAATTTTATCTAGCATTCATAACAATAATGAGCACATTAAAAAGAACTTATTGTATTTCATTTAGTCTAAAGAAATGCTTGGCAAATGTTGCTTTCATTATGTAAATGTATTTCTTTTTAGGATTATACTTATCATGAATTATTACAAGTTGCATATCACATATTAATTAAATGCATGGTAACTACTTTTAATAATGGCACATTAGATTATTAGATTGTCTTGTTTAATGCCCTTGGCTTGTTAACTTCCTGTTTTTCATCCTTATCCCTATGTTGATGCTTTTTCCTTCTTATCATACCATAGTTGGCTTCCTTAGTGGTTGTTTACACTCTCTCGACTTTTGGTTTGCTTATTATATATTTTATGTCTTAATTTTTGCTAGAATCACCCTTTAGAATTTTTGACTTAGTAGAGTCATTCCTTTTTTCTTCTTTTTTTCGTGCCCTAATTCTTGCCTAAGCCATCTTTTTGAGTTTGACTTAGTGGGCTTATTTTCCTTTTCTCACTTTCTCATATAAAATAATTGTTAAGCCTATCCATGTTTGTTGGATCAAAGAATTCATTTCCATCCATATATGATAACTTTACGACACCACTTGAATAGATTTGTTTGACCACATAGGGACCTTTCTAATTCAGCTTGAATTTTCTTTAAAGATCTTGAGCTTGGGACCAAATTGCTTTTAGCACTAAATCACCAACTCTTATTGTACTTGTTTTATCTTTTTTTTTTTAAAGTGCATACTATCCTAGCTTGGTATAGTTGGATGCGGTAGAGAACCTTCAACTTCTTCTCTTCTAATAAAGCCATTTGTTCAAATAGACTTCTCACTCACTAGTGCTTGGGAATTTTTGTCTTAACCTATCTCCATCTCAATTAGCAAAATTGCTTTTATTCCATACATTAAGAAGTACGGGGTAATTCCTTTCGACATCCTAACTATGGTTCAATACCTCATAATGGAAAAGGCAACTTTTCTAACTAGTCCTTATAAGTTTCCACCATTTTGGTAAGGATATTATTGACATTTTTACTGACCACCTTAATTACTTCATTTCCTTATGACCCATAAGGTGATGACTTATGGTGGACCACTTCATACTTCTCTAAGATTTCTTTAACCTTAACTTGAAAGTGAATGCCATAGTTTGTCACAATGTGGTATAGCACGCTATAACGAAAAATGAGATTCTTTTTTATAAATTAAGCTATCTACTTCGCCCACACTTACTAAAAGACTTAATTTCCACTAATTTCACAAAATAATCCATTGCTATTATAATGTACTTATACCCTCTTATAGAAGCTAGTATAGTCTCTCCAATCACATTAATGCCTTGTGCTGCAAATGGCTGAGGTGAAGTAAAATTTTATAACTTGATTAGACACAGATGGTTAAGGCTACCATGGACCAGGCATTTGTGACAATTTCAGGCATTTTGGATGAAATTTTGCTCTATAGTTGTCTAATAATATCACATCCTTAAAATTTTCTTATCTAGGGCCTTCCCATTCATATGGGGACCATAGATCCCTACATGTGCCTCTTCCATGATCTTTATTGTACCTCTCCCTATAAGGAAGCAATTTCTTATTGAGGTAATACACATCTTGCTTATTCCTTACCTCATCTTCTTATGCCAACATTGCCACTCATAAAACACTCTTTTATTGTCAAATATAAAATTCCTAATCCTTTCCCAATAATTTAAAGAATGAATCATAGATGAGAGTGAGTCGAGCTATTAACTTGTTGACGTACTAGAGATAGCTTAAAAATCCCTTTACTTCCTTTTTTTATCTTTAATGTGGACATATCTTGAAGTTATTTACCTTATTCGAATATACTTAATAGCCTTTTCACTCATCGTGTGTCTAAGCAATTTGCCTGATGTGATCTCAAACGCACATTTCTTAGGATTCAGTATCAAGTTGAACTAGCCAACTCTCTACATAAAGTTTCCCAAGGTTTTAGAGTGTCCCTTCCTTATTTCAGACTTCACTATCATGTCGTCTACATATACCTACTTCATTATGGATTAAGTCATAAAACAGAGTGGTTGTCATTGGCTGGAAGGTTACGCCTTGTTTAACCTAAATGGAACCACTTTGTAACCATATGTACCATATTTAGTGATGAAAGCAATCTTTACCTTATATGTGATAGCCATGAGGATTTGATTAGTCTAAGAACCCATCCATGAAGGAGTACATAAAAGAGGTAACAACATTTTCCACTAACATGCTAATGTAAGGCAATTGATAGTCATTTTTAGGTATGCTTTATTCAAATCTCTATAATCCACTCACATCCTTACTTTTTCATCCTTATTTGGCACTGGTATTTTATTAGCCAACTATTCAGTGTAGTCAACTATCTCTAGGAACTTAGCATTCAACTACTTTGCCACCTTTTTCTTTAAATATTTGGGCCTATTCCATTCTCATCAATTTGATATTTTATTATATTGGTCTCATATGTGAGTAAGTCGAAATCCTGAGTTTGGCTATCCATCAATCAACCTTTAGCATATCTTCGTATGTCTAAAAAAAGACATTTTGATCCTTCTTGAGTAGTTGTTTAAACTTGTACCACTCTTCAGGTGTAACATCATTGGAAATGAGTAAGATTTTGGATTTTCCTACATGCTAAGATTAAATGTAGTGGTATTCATAAAATTAATATTAAATATGCTTATGAAATTATACATGCTTTGCATACTATCATTAGAAAACACATCATACAACTAAGTGAACTCATCAATACATCATCATCTTCAAAAAGACTAGAGATAAGAATGTTAGAGACATCAGGAAAGGAAGCTTCCTCTGGAGGACTGGTAGGAGTCCCCTTAACACTGGCCTTTTCTTATTCTTTAGCCTCTTTCTTGTCATTTACCTTAGGAGCAACATTCAAATCACTGACACGTGCAAAGCTCACTTCATTATCAATTTTTGCACTAGTCATGGCCTTCATTGCTTCCTTAAAATCTTGCTTAATCTTATCATCTCTCAATTTTAACTTCATGAAACTTTCCCAAATTGCAATCCCATCCAACTTAGTCTATTCAACTTTTAATGTTTGACCTTGTATTTCACTACCATTACCCACATCTTCAATGGAACTCATAATCATGCCTTATGTCCACTAATGTTATTCCTATGTATGTTCGCTTAGTGAATTTACATAGCCTAGTATACCCTCATTCTATATCCATGAGGGGTGCATCTTGATTAACCATTTTAGACTTCTTGTTAAGATCTTCGTTTGTTTCCCAAAAGTTTATATTCTCTAAATATTATTGGTGCTATTCATCAAAGATCTTCCATTTGTCATTCCATGGCCAAGCAATCTAAAGGCCATACAGAACTATAGATTATCCCCTGTTCTAATCTTTTATTACCTTTATAACCTACTTCCCCTTATTTATTTTCTTCTTCTCCTATCTTCCTCATTAAATGAGAGTCTCTGTAATTCAAATAGCCTATCTCCTCAACCTGCATATGAAAGAATGCTTTCTCGAGATCATCCATAGAATCATCTTCCATATGTTTCTCATCTTTTTCAGTAGTCTTCTCTTTGATATCTCTAACTACCTCTCATTTTTTCTTGAAGAAATTAGATAAAGG
>CATIWR010219881.1:0-28150 GCA_949677035.1 Omphalea diandra
AGAATTTACACATCAAGCCGTCACCTGTCCTCTCAACATGATTCCAAAACACTTGGTCTTTTGGTCTGCCCATTTCTGTATTTGTTATATACAATCATGTAAATTTCTGTCTAGTGACATTGCAATATTAGGTAGAAGACGTTAACCATAGAAGCAAAGCCAAGACTACTTTCAGCTTCGTTTGAGAGAATTAAGTGAAATCAGAAAGCAAAAAAGGTAAGGAAAAGATTGTCTATTTCCTGCTGGCCATAAGCTATCATACCATATAGCTTTTCTGCTGAAAGATTTTTTAGTAATTCATTCTTTAAATAAAAAAAAAAACCAACTTGCAGAAATCAAGTAAGAGCCTATAATAGCTTGCAGAAATCAAGAGCCTGTAATGCCACCACCACTACTACGATTTATGGAGAGAAGAAAGAAAGAACACAAAGCAGAACATAGTTTACATGAATGGTGAATTCATTGTATGAACAGTCCTCCTAATGTTTTTAGAAATAGAAAAACATCATTATAATTGTAAAAACAGAAACTGGGAATAATCAGACAGAGCTTATTACCAGAACTGTTGACATGAGCTGTCTGCATAATCATAGGAATAATTATAGGAGTCATGGGAGTGATTATAGGATGTTTTTTGGTAGTTTGAATGTAAATATATAGTTCCTTAGATTAGGATTCTTTCCATGATGTAATTGTATCTATATATTACCACAAATATTGAGCAGAATAATATATACTAAAAATTGCAGAAACCATTGTTTGACATGGTATCAGAGCAGGTTCGAATTAACTGCTCAAACGCGAAACCAATCATATTCCTTCAGAATTTCATACGAAGAACCAAATGACTGATTTCGGTTCCATTGTTCCAACCACACAAAACAACCAAACCCAGCCAATTATTATCCATCAAGACAATTCTGCTTTCCCTAACAGTATCATATTAGATGAAACTATCCGTTATGGACTCAACTCAGGGAGATGCGCATTGGTGCTCACAACAAAGAAACAAAGAAACCTGCACCTGAAGACCCCACTTTTGCAACGTGGATTACAGAAAATCAAAGAGTGAAAATTTGGCTTATTGACCCAATGAGTCCTGTAGTGATGCAGTGATTTATTCGCCTTTCAACAGCCAGTGAAATATGGGAAGCTGTGTCAAAAACATTCTATGATGGATCAGACGAAACTCGTCTATTTGAACTAAACCGGAAATCTTTCTCTATCAAACAAGATGGTCAGCTGTTGTCAACATATCATAATGAATTGGTTGCTATTTTTCAGGAAATTGATCACGGGACTACCTCACAAGAAGCAACAGTTGCAGGAGTGGTCCAGTTACATTCGGCAATGGAAAGACTTCGAGTACACATTTTCCTAAGCAGACTAGATCCTGAATTTGATCAAATTCGCGGAGAAATTCTAAGAAAAGAACCAAAACTGGACTTGGAAAGCAAGTATGCATATGTGAGAAGGGAGTATCAACAAAGATATAGACAATGGAAGGATCTCGACGAATTTCTGAACATTCTGCTATGTTGGCAAATCAAACCCAGCGAGGGTCATCATCTAGCTCCGTAAAGAAACCTAATGGAAAACCTAGCAATCTTGTATGTAGTCACTGTGGTGAAACAAGTCGTTCAAAACAACAATGTTTTGAAATCGTTGGCTATCCTGAATGGTGGGATTTCTCAAAAAAACCAAGAAAGAAGATTACGGGAAAGGCGATGGTAACATCCAAGGGAGAAGATCAATCCAGGGTCGAGGGTGAATTGTCACCTACGACAAATATTGCTTACTCAGGTATTGTCGATAAGGCAAAAGTTTTTTCTGCAAACTCTAAGAATGATGATTGGGTTATTGATACAGGTGCATCCGATCATATGATTAGAGACTCTAGTCAAATTCAATCCACCTCTCCATCCTTCCAATCTGTCGTTTCTACAGCTGATGGGAATACATGCCCTATTGGAGAAGGATCTGTCATCGTGTCCAACGCCCTCGCATTACAATCAGTCTTAGTTGTTCCATCTCTTGAATATAGTATCTTGGGAGTCGGTCAAATTACTGTTGCTCTTGATTGCACCATAACTTTTTGGGCTTTTTTTCGTGTTGTCCAGGATATTCCGACTCGGAAGATTGTTGGTTATGGTGTTAAACAAGGCAAACTTTATTTCTTGGAATTAACAAAGACTGGAGGTCAAAATTTTAGTCGTGCATATCAGACTATTGATGAAAAGAATATTATAATATTAATTATTAGTTTGTTTTAATTTTTTATAAAACGGATTGAATAATATAGTTTATTGATTAGTGGGTAAGACCAATTAAATTATGATTAAATGAGTTATGCGCTTATGACACATTTTAGTGGGTCGATATGGAAGACGGTCTGTATAAACCTAATTTAACATGGATCTGTGATAAGTGAGTCTATTAAATTTATTATAAATAGGTTAAGTCTCCTTTTCTGCCTTCTAACTCTAATCCTAGTTGTTATACCTATTGGTAGCCGTCTTGTGAGAGGGTCAAGAAGAGGAAGACTTAACTCTCGTTTTTAATTTTTTTGATTTGTTTCTCAGTGTTTAATTCCAGAGGTTGTAATTATGGCTCAAATCAATCTTGGATCCAATGCGTAAACAGGTATAAAATTTGTTTCCGCTTAATTGTGTTTGGTGTTCTAAATTCACATATTAAAATTTAAATAAATTCTAACATGTGGTATCAGAGGTTGAGATTGTATATGATTTAGAACCCTAAATATTTTGTTTTGATAATTAAATTATGAGTCTATTTACTTGTTTTATCTGAAGAATGAATTGAATACAAAAAATAAAAATAAAAATTAATGACCGATTGAGGGCATCCCATGCATTGTCATATCGCCTTTTGATATATTTAATCTGGCTCTCTCGTTTCAAACTCTTTTATTAGCTTAGATGGTTAGTGAGATGTGCTAATGTCATTGAGATAGCAGGTTCGAAACCTGTGTTGGCCTTTTTTTTTTCTCTTCCTTCTGTAAATTTTTTTTTCTTTCTTTCCCAATTCCGTTTGCAAACTTGCAACCCATCACTTGGTCCAAATAGAAACCTCGTCTCCTCCGCTCCATAGTCACCGAGCTTGAGCTTCGATCTTTTCAATTGTCCGTGGCTGAAACCGCACCAAAAGGAGGTAGCCTCTAATCTTCTTTCTCGTACACCCATTGGTGGCGCTCGGATCTACTCACCCAACCCAAACGATGCGATCGAAATAAAAGTTTCTTTGTTGTTTTGTTTGTGTTGTTTGATATGTGTTGTTGATGACGATTCTATTGCATAAGAATCATTGGAGAACGTCGACTAAGCCACCTCCCATACCGTCAAACACTCCCCTGTCATTCAAGATCGGTGACTCTGTGACATAAAAAAAAGGAGGGGGGGAATGTTGAAACCTCAAATATGAACAATGCATACCATGGGGCTTGAACTTATGACCATAGTGTAGAGAGCCTTACGCTCTCCCAGCTGAGCTAAACGGGTTATTTGTTAACTTTCTTATGCCGACTAATATTTAGATGAGCAATTTTATTTTCATGTTCATCATGGTATGCTTTATTTTATTTCAGTAATTACTAATATATATATACATATAAATATTTGGTTGGTTTATATGTAGTTAATTGTTGGTTTATAATTTAGTGATATTAGATTTGTAATATTATAAATAAATAATAAATAAATATTTGATTTATATATATATGAGATAGTAATCATATATTATATATATATATGAGATAGTAATCATATATTTAAAATTAAGGTATATTGTGTTTGGTACCTTATATAAGTTTGATGTATGTATTTGCGTTTGATATGTATTTTAATTGGGTTTTTATAAATCTCTAATTAAAAATAATTTTTATAGGTTGATATGAGTGTTACCACCAAAGTGGAACATCCGTTGAAATTCGTAGAGTTATTTTTAATTTTGTAAAGAGATAATTCCAAAGTCATGTATATAATAACCTGCCTAAAGGGGGTTGTTAGATGCATTGATTTTGGAGTGCTTGTTGGAATGAAGCTATTTGTGCTTAGAGTTGCATTGGTCTATAGAGTCTGTCTGCCCAAAGGGGATAGATTTCTCGAAAACTGGTATGATCTCAATTGTTTGCTTCATAACTAAAAATTATATTGCGTGTGCATGTTTTGCCCAGAGGGGAATATGTAGTGATGCCAAAATTTTCTATATTATGTAAATTATAAGTTTAATTTTGTACATAACCCAATTCTAATACATGCTTTTATTTTATCACAAACAGTCTCCTTTAGTCTTAATAATAGTACTATAACTATTAAACTCCTAACAAGGAAAAATTTTAAAAGGTGGAAAGACGACATTCTATTTGTTTTAGGAATGAGTGAGATAAATTATGCCCTTTATGAATATGAGTCTGCTAAACCCACTCGTGAAAGCAATATAGAAGAAAAGGAATTACATGCCAAGTGGGAGAGATCGAATCGTCTCAGTCTTATGACCATGAGGAAAACTATTCTTCAAATACCTTAGAAGTAGTTTACCCACTGATGTTACTGCTAAAGTTTTTCTTGCTACTATAGAAGATAGATACTTTGTATCCGATAAGGTTGAGGCTGAGACCCTTATGAGTCAGTTAACCAGTATGAGATACAACCATAGTGGAAATGTAAGGGATTATATTCTAAATATGGTTCACCTTTAAACCAAACTTAGGGTCTTAAACTTGATATTTCTAATGAATTCGTAGTTTACCAAGCCTTAAACACTTTACCTCTTGAATTTAGCCAAATCAAAACTGCCTTTAACACCCAAAACACTACTTGAACCATTAATGACCTTATAACCAAATGTGATGTTGAGGAAAAGAAAATTAGGAAAGAAAATGGTGAGATTGCTATGCTGGTGACACAACCTAGGGTTGATAATAAAAAAGATAAAGGTAAGTTTAAACCTAATTATTATGCTCCTCAAAGGAATCAGAATAGTAAATGGCATGGTAGGAGTTAGACCAAGAAGGGAGGTAATTTTGGAATTGTCCACAAAAGTAAGGTGAAATGTTTCTTTTGTCATAAAGAAGGTCATAAGAGAAAAGATTGTTATCAATTCACAGCTTGGCTAAAGAAGAAAGAAGAAGAAGGTATTCCTTTAGCTTATATTTGCTTTGAAGCTTATATGATTGATGTACCATCAAATTTTTGGTGGCTTGATAGTGGTGCAACTGTTCATATTGTTATTACCTTGCAAGGGTTCATAAGCACACGAAAGCCAAGTGAAAAGTAGTCCAAGCTTAGAGTTGGAGATAATCTAGAGATAGATGTCGAACAAGTAGGAGTAGTTAGGTTAATATTTGAATCTAGATTTTGTCTAGTTTTGGAGAACACCTTTTATATTTCATCTTTTAGGAGAAACTTGGTTTCTGTTTCTGTTTTGGATAAGATTGGATATCATTTTACTATTGGTAATGGAAGAGCTAATATGTTTTTAGATTCTAAATTGATCGATGCATGTGTTTTGTTTGATAATTTATATAGATTGTGTTTGGATGATGCTAGTGATTGTGGTCCTTGTTGTAAAGCCAATGTTGTGACCAAAATATCCTTAGTTAAAGAAAAATTCTTTTCATTGTGGCACAAACGTTTAAGTCATATATCTAAAGAAAGAATTGAAAGACTAGTGAAAGATGACATTCTACTTTCTCTTGATTTAAAGGATCTAGATGTTTGTGTGGACTACATAAGGGGTAAATTGACTAAAATTAAAAAGAAAGGTGCTAATAGAAGTTCAAATCTTCTAGAGATTATTCATACTGATATTAATGGACCTCATTCACCTACTATTTGTGGCAATAGATATTTCATTACCTTCATTGATGATTTTTTCCATTATGGCTATTTGTACTTGATAAATGAAAAATCTGATGCCATTAAGAAGTTCAAAATTTTCAAAACTGAGGTTGAGAAACAATTAGGAAAAGTCATTAAAATTGTGAAGTCTGACTGCAGGGGTGAATATTATGGCAAATATAATGAGACTGGACAACATATGAGATTGTTTACCAAATATTTGCAAGAGTGTGAAATAGTTGCTCAATGTACCTTGCTTGGTAGTCCTGAACAAAATGATGTTGCTGAAAGGCGCAATCGTACTTTGAAGGAAATGATGAGTAGGTCTAACTTACTTGAATTCTAATGGGGTAAGACTATTAAAACTACCCTTGATATTTTGAACTGTGTCCCTAACAAATCTGTACCTAAAACATCTTTTGTGTTGTGGACTAGTAGAAAATCTAGTTTGAACCATTTTCGTGTTTGGGGTTGTCCTGCTGAGGTTAGAATATAATCCAAATGAGAAAAAGATTGACCTTAGAACTACCTATTGTTACTTTATTAGGTACCCAACCCGTTCTAAAGGATATAAATTCTATTGTCCTATATGTAGCATAATGATTGTATAGTCCATGACTACGAAGTTTTTAGAGATGGATGTTACTGATTTGGACATTTCTCAACCACCTATTCATAATGTACAAAGTGGAATTGCAACCATTCCTTTACCTTCATCTGATGAAAAGATTATAAGGGTTCCTATTGAAGTAAGTGGTGATGGTGAGGGTGCAGTTGTTCTTCCTCCTCCTTTTGAGAATCCTTCAAAGTCTGTTGTAGTTGAAGAATTACCTATTATAAGGTTTATTAGAGCGAGAAGGTTAGTAATTCCAGATAATTATGAGGTTTATCTTGGTGAAGGTGATTATAATATAGGTCATGTTGTTGTTCCTGTATCTTATGATGAGGCTGTTAATAGTGTTTATTTTGATTTATGGATTGATGAAATGAAAGATAAGATGTCATCAATGAGTCATAATAGAGTTCGAAAACTAATGGAACTTCCTTCTAATCATAAACCCATAGGTTGGAAATGAGTATTCAAAACCAAAAAGGATTCTAAAGGAAAGGTTGAGAAATTTAAAGCCAGATTGGTTGCTAAGGGGTTTACACAGCATAAGGGTATTGATTAAGACTTTTTCTCTTATTTCCTCTAACGATTTCTTTAGAATAATTATGGCCTTTGTTGCCAATTTTGATTTAGAGTTGCATCAAATGGATGTCAAGACGACATTCTTAAATGGTGATTTGGGTGAGAAAGTTTACATGGTGCAACTCGAAGGTTTTAAAGAAAGTGGTAAAGAACACTTGGTTTGTAAGCTGAAGAAATCTATATATGGTCTCAAACAAGCTTCTCATCAATGATATCTCAAATTTGATGAGGTAGTCACTTCATTTGATTTTATAGAGAACAAGATAGATCAATACATTTACCATAAGATCAGTGAGAGTAAATATATGTTTCTTATTCTCTATGTTGATGATATTTTGTTAGCTACATGGGGATGATTTGTGAGACTAAGCAGTTACTCTCTAGGATTTTTGATATGAAAGATCTTAGAGAGACATCTTTTGTCTTAGGTATTGAGATTCGTCGTGATCGGTCTCGTGATTTATTGGGTCTTTCTCAAAGGGCCTATATTGATTGTGTGCTCAGTATATTCAATATGCAATCTTGCAAAGGTGGTGATACTCCTGTAGTGAAAGGAGATAAATTTAGTAAGGAACAATGCCCTAAAATTGATAAAAAGAAACAAACCATGAATAATATTCCTTATGCAAGTGCAGTTGGCAGCTTGATGTATGCCCAGGTGTGTACAAGATCAGAAATTGCATACATTGTTAGTGTTTTTGGTTGATATCTTTCTAATCCTAGGTGAGATCATTGGATAACTGCTAAGAAAGTAATGAGATACTTGCAAAAAACAAAAAATTATATGTTGGTTTATAAGCGGGTGGATGATTTTGAAGTAGTAGGGTATTTAGACTCTGATTTTACAGACTGTCAAGATGATATGAAGTCCACTTTGGGTTATATTTTTATGCTTGTCGGTGGTGCTGTTTCGTAGAAGAGTGTTAAACAAACACTTACATCTTCTTTTACTATGCAAGCTGAGTTTGTTGCTTGTTATGGTGCTAGTACACAAGATATATGGTTGAAGAATTTTATTTCTGGGTTGCTTGTGGTTGATTCTATTGCTAAGCCACTTCGAATATATTGTGATAATAATGTTGTTGTGTTCTTTTCTAGCAACAATAAAAGTTCGAATGGTTCTAAGTATATGAAGATTAAATATCTTACAGTCAGAGACTTAGTAAAGAAAGGAGACATTGAGATTTAGTACGTTAGTACCGATTTGATGTTAGTTGATCCTCTAACCAAAGGACTTAGACCCATAATTTTTAAGAAACATGTTAGTGATATGAGTGTTGTAGAGTCTTTTGATATGTTAGGTTAGTAAGAGTTTTATGCTTTTAATTGAACGTCTAAGTTAAATAATTTTGTTACATTGCTTATTCATATTTATTTATATGAGTTGAGTACTTTGTGGTTATTTGTTATGCATGTGTGCACATTCAATATATATATATATATAGCATGTTATGAGTTATGTATGATGTGTTTAAGATTAGTGTAATTATCTCAAGCTATATTAGTTTTCAATTGTGTTCTGAAAACAAAGGCTGGGACATATATTGTGTGCATTTCCAAAATGGAAATAAAAGTCTTATTGTGAAGATTTGTGAATTTCACTTGCTCATTTGAGCATGTGTGAAAGAGAAATATTGGAGGACCGACAAAGAAAATAGTGTATTGAACACATGTGAGTGTTATTCTCTTGCTACACTGTCATATCAGAATCCAGGTATGTTAAATTGTCAATATTTGTGACTATGGATTGTACTATGTCAATAAGGGCATAATTACTGTCATGATCCGATATTGATAATTTAATGTGGACAGAATTATGTTTAAGGTGTCATTTTATCAATAAAATATATGTTTTCTAAAATTTTGTGGTCACATTTGAGTTTAAAGTATTAGGTCCAAGAATTGTTTTCAAAATATTTTTTATGGAACATGAAAACGTCATAATTAATATTGCCCAAGTTGAAGTACGTTAGAATTTTTTGTGGGCTAATATTAATTATTGGTTTGTTTTAATTTTTATAAAACGGACTGAATAATATAGTTTATTAATTAGTGGGTAAGCCTAATTAAATTGTGATCAATTGAATTATGGGCTTATGACACCTTTTAGTGGGCCGATATGGAAGACGGTCCTAATTTAGCATGGACATGTGATGGGTGAGTCTATTAAATTTATTATAAATAGACTAAGTCTTCTCTTTTGCCTTCTAACCCTAACCTTAGTTGCTACACCCATTGATAGCCGTCTTGTAAGAGAGTCAATGAGAGAAAGACTTAGCTCTCGTTTTCAATTTTTATGATATGTTTCTTAGTGTTTTATTTCAGAGATTGTAATTATGACTCAAATCAATCTTGGATCCAATGCGCAAACATGTATGAAATTTGTTTCCACTTAATTGTGTATGAAATTTGTTTCCACTTAATTGTGTTTGGTGTTCTAAATTCATGCGCTAGATCCTAAATAAATTTTAACAAAGAAAACTCGGGCAATTGAATGGTTATGGCATAGACGGTTGGGTCATCACTCTTTTGGATATCTCAAAAATTACAACCGAATCTTTTTTCTACTTTAAGTGTTTCAGATTTTCATTGGAATATTTGTGAGTTGGCCAAAAGCCATCGTGTTCCCTATTACCAAGTTTGAATAAAAGTTTGGAACCTTTTGCAGTCATACATTCGGATGTTTGGGGGCCTGCAAAAATTTTCTTTCTAAAGCTCGTTATTTTGTTACATTTATTGATGAATGTACACGAATCGCTTGGATATCATTACTTCACAAAAAAAGTAAGGTTTGTATAGCTTTTCAGGAATTTCACAATATGGCGAGCACTCAATATCAGAAACAGATTCGTGTTTGGCAAACTGAAAATGCCTTGGAATTTCTAGACACATCCCTCGGAAAATTTTTAAATTCCCATAGGATTCGACATCAAACTTCTTGCACTTATACCCCACAACAAAATGGCTCAGCAGAAAGGAGAAATAGACAGATACTGGAAGTCGTTCGTGCCTCTCTCTTTGGCATGAATATGCCTCGATTTTATTGGGAAGAGGCGGTGAAATCTGCTGTTAACCTTATCATTCGGTCACCATCCAGTGTATTATATTTTCAAACTCCTCGACAAAAGATGCAATCTTTACTTTCAATCCCTCATCTCCCTAATCTTGAACCTCGGATTTTGGTTGCACTGTCTATGTTCATATTCCTAAGACCTTAAGAACCATGCTTGACCCTTGTGAAAAAATGTGTATTTGTTGGCTATCCAAAATTTCAGAAAGGATATTGGTGTTATGATCGTCAAACCCATAAATTACATGTGTCCTTGGATGCCTCTTTTCATGAAACTACACCGTATTATTATACAGGGGGAGTTTCAACACCTTCCCTTAAGGGAAGAGTACTGGTGAAGGGAATATGTTAGACAGCATAGATGTTTTTTCAGTGCTTGAAGACATAAGTGGAAAACTATGGAAAAGTAGTCTACAAAGCTGTGAGAGCATTGATACCTTTGACAACGTTCATGAAGATCATACCAAGAATTTAGAATTTGATACTTTTGACAACATTCACGAAGATCATTCCAAGAATTCAGAATTGCCAAATTTAACACCATTAACCGAAGAATCAACCAAGAATATCCAAAATAAGGATCATCAGGTAATCTCAGATCCCATATATAATGGTTCTTGTGATTTAAATGCCACATCTGATGTATCTCTTTCTCCTCCTGAGATTTTAGCTCCTAGATATCCACAAAGATCGAACAAAGGCATCCCAAATAAACAATATGAACCTGATCCTAAAGCCAATATTAAATATCCCATCAATAATTATGTCTCTACTCATAGATTGTCTGGGTCATATGCACTTGCTGTTAATCAATTATCCAATATATCTATTCCTAGTAGTGTGCAGGAAGCTTTAGCTGATTCGAAATGGACCAAGGCAATGAATGAAGAAATGGAAGCTTTGCAAAAGAACTCTACATGGGAACTTGTTACGTTACCTGAAGAAAGAAAACAATCGGATCCAGATGGGTGTTCACTGTGAAACTTAAGGCAGATGGAAGCATTGACAGATATAAAGCGAGATTAGTTGCGAAAGGCTACACACAAAAATATGGGGTGGATTACCAAGAAACTTTTGCACCAGTAGCTAAACGTGATACAATTCGCATTCTCATCTCTACAGCAGCAAATCGAGAATGCTGTGTACAACAATTTGACGTTAAGAATGCTTTTCTCAATAGGGAACTCAAAGAGGAGGTGTATATGGAGCTGCCACCATCTGTGAAATGTAGTCCTTCGGGCAGAAACAAAGTTTGTAGACTGAAGAAGTCTTTGTATGGGCTTAAGCAGTCACCTAGCGCTTGGTTCGGAAGATTCTCTGATGCGATGAAAGCATTGGGTCATAAACAAAGTAATTCAGATCATACTTTGTTTATAAAACGCAAAGGTGAGAAAGTGACAGCTTCAATTGTGTATGTTAACGATATGGTTTTAACAGGAGATGATTCTGAAGAAATGGAGTTGTTAAAAGAATATTTTGCTATTGAATTTGAGATCAAGAGTTTAGGACAACTTAAATATTTTCTAGGAATTGAAATAGCAAGATCAGACCGAGGGACTTTTCCTTCACAACAAAAATATGTCCTAGATTTGTTAACTGAAACTGGAATGCTTGCCTGCAAACTGGCCGCAACACCATAGAAGTAAACCACAAGCTTGGAAGTTTTCCAAACCAAGTTCCAACAGATAGAGGTCGCTATCAACAATTGGTTGGGAGATTAATCTATCTATCTATCTCATACTAGGCCAGATATAGACGATGCAGTAAGCATTGTTAGTCAATTCATGCGTGAACCAAGTGAAGAACACATGGATGCAGTATATTGTATCCTAAGATACTTGAAAGGTGCTCCAGGAAAAGTTTTACCGTTCTCAAAAAATGGAGTCTCAAACATTGAGGGATACACGGATGCTGACTGGGCAGGTAATTAAACAACCAGTAAATCTGCTTCTGGTTACTTTTGTGGAAGGCAATCTTGTGACTGGGAAAAGTAAAAAGGACAGAGTTGTTGCAAGGTCGAGTGCAGAAGCTGAATTTCGTGGTCTGGCTCATGAAGTATGTGAATTGTTGTGGATTAAACGAGTTATGTCAGATTTGGGGATTGAACATAAAGAACCTATGAATCTTTATTGTGATAATAAGGCAGCTATCAAAATTGCACAGAATCTTGTACAACATTACCGGACTAAGCATGTTGAAGTTGATCGTCACTTTATCAAAGAGAAGCAGGATCAGAAGATCATTCGTTTTCTTTTTGACAAGTCAGAAGATCAAATAGCTGATGTACTTACAAAAGCAGTTTCGTTAAAGGCTTTTCACGATGTAATTGGCAAGTTGGGCATGATAGATATCTTTGCTCCAACTTGAGGGGGAGTGTTGACATGAGCTGTCTGTATAATCATAGGAGTAATAATAGGAGTCGTGGGAGTGATTATAGGAGGTTTTTTGGTAGTTTGAATGTAAATATATAGTTTCCTTAAATTAGGATTCTTTCCAAGATGTAATTGTATCTTATATATTACCTCCAATACGGAGCAGAATAATATACACAAAAAATTGCAGAAACCATATTTTGACAAGAACAAGTTTAATGAAAGGAAACTATAGAAGTATATTGTATCTTACCTGAGAAGATGTTCTTGAAATGATTTGCTTGGATCTAAACAGTGATAGAACGACACAAAAAAACGCAGAGCAGAGGAATCAATGTTGAATGGAAGTCATTCCAAGAAGGTAAGATTAGACGTACCCTCTGGGTTCCATATAATCCACCTTCCCCGAGAGTTACAATGAAAGATCATGTTAATCAACACCCACTTTGCCTCTCTGGAATGAGAAATTCTAAAGGCTACTGTTATTCAATAAAAAATTGAATCAACTTGAGGCCAGCGTTGTCTTTCTATAAAGAGCTTCCATCAAGTTTCTGCAGAATGCAGAGGCGACGGCACGTTGAGTTTATAAAAAGATAAAAGGAATATTTAGGCTTAGTTTGTTTCACGCAAAATAGTATGTCTGAATAAAATATTTTTTAAATAACATATTTTTTGATATTTGGAACACATTATAAAAAAAATATTAATTTACTTTGATTAATAAGATTATAATAAAATTTAGACTATAAATATTTTGTATTTATACTATTTATTATTTCATATAAGAAAAATATATTAAAAATAAATTTTTTTTGTGGATCCTACCACTTGCCAGCGACCATCACTGGTCGATCATGACCTAGTGAGGATATCGGTAGTTAAAGATAATCAATAATAATAAATATATGTAGTTATATGATTTATTTTTAACTTGGACGAGTTTGTCAAAATCTAAAAAATGACTTTTTGTTTTCAAAATAGAAAATCATTTTCCTGAAAAATGACTTAGTTTTCTCTTTGATCAAGAAAATATTTTTTGTTGATCAATTTTCCTGGATGTACCAAACAGAGAAAATTGTGAAAATTATTTTTCATAAAACAAACGGAACCTTAGACAATAAATATTTATTGTATTTGTTTTCTTTAAGAAAAACTATAAACTTGTCTTTCACTCTTGTCTTTTTGAATCACAAGATTTATTTTTTTTAAAAAAAAAATTCTTAAAAAGAAGAAGTAGAAAAAGTTAAAAAATAAAAACTAAAAATAGACTCAACAGCATATTCAAGTTAAAATTTTCAAATAATGTAAATAATTTTTTATTTTTATCTTTCTTGAATATATCTTGGTTATTAAATTCAATTCTATAAATTTATTTTCTTCATATTCAATTTTACTTGTATTGTAAATTTGATATCAAGTTCATTTAAATGCTTCTATTGGCTATATTCGATAAAATGTAACTTTTAATGATTATAATAAATTTAGTGAATCGGTTAATCGAAAAAATTAACAATAGAAATAATTGTCCTTTTTAAAATTAGATTTATTGATTGCCAAATATAGTTATTAGCAAATTAAGGCATTAAAAAGTAAAAAAAAAATATAAATGCATTTAATTTTAAAAGATAAAGGTAACATGTAATAAACAATTTTGTAGATAAATATTAATTATTGATGACTTATTAAAGTAGTTAATTATAATAAAAAATGATCAAGATTAAAATAAAAAATAATAGCCAAAATTTTAAATTATATCATATAGTGCTCCAATGTTGTTGCGAGTGTACAAATGAAAGTGTCGTGTTACGTGTCTCTATCACGAAAGTTTAAGGAAAGCTTCTTACAGTAGCCAAAGAAATGTGATTCATTGGATCTGATGTATATTTAAATGAAATGAACTATGATTAGTGATTGGTTGAAAATAGGAATAACGTTCAAATAGATTCGTGAACGTTGCGTGTGGGGCTAAATAGGCTCTTTTGATCTTTTATGAATACTTAATAAAATCAGCTTACATAAACCTTTTTTTTGCCTTAACCATGCAAGGGATGCACTTCAGCGGAACAAAAAAAAGGGATTTATGTGACTTAATTTTACTAAGTATTGTGTTTAATTGTAAAAGGCCAAAGGACCTATTTGACCCCACCTATCAAAGTTTAAGGGCTTATTTGAACTTTATTACTTGAGAATATATATTTAGATATACCCTTTAGTGGTGGGTTCTGCTGGTTACCAATTCAAAATATAAGATCTATCCTATTGGAGAGAATCCCGCCCAATATGTTTACAGTCCAAACAGATTTTGAGCCCTTTTGATACAAAAATTTAATTTGCATTTATTTATATTAAAGAATACTTTCATTTAAATAAAATATAATTATAAAATTCTAAGGCATTAACATTATATTATTATAATCCAAATAAACAAATGAGGGACTTGTAAAAAGAATAATTAAGTATACATATGAAGTAATAACTTTTGATTAATTCTAACGTAATAATTATAATAAAAAATATTATTACTTATTACATATTAAAGAATACTTTCTTAGACCTTTATAATATAAATTAGATGATGTAAAACTATTGAAATGGTATTGCAGCAATACTCTCTTAATCTCATGATGTGGGTAGCTTATATGCAATGATGCATATAAGTGAAAAATTATAAATTTGACAACAACTATGAAATAGAAAGATAAAAAGTGTATTTTTTGCATAATCCAAATTTCCATCTCTCATCCAACTCAAATCTTGACTTTCAAATTGTGTTTTTTTGAGAAAAAAAAATGCATCCTCTAAATTAGTTAGGGTCCACTATCTTTAAGTTAGGCTTCGATTGAATAAATGTCTTAAAATTATGGAAGGGTGTCAATTTGTTTCAATAAATGTCATGAGGTTGGCTCAGATAGTAAAAGAGTATGCTTCTCTCTTATAGTTATAGGTACAAATCCATTGGGATGTTGTGACAAAGTATTTTCCATTTAATTAGGTTCAAAGTACAAAAGCCTACTTGGATGGTGCAAGGATAGTGTGACACCCCTTTTACTAATCATTAAAAATTTTTCTCTTATCTATCCATTGTCATTAATCTCTTATCTATTCATTGTCATTTAAAAGACATGGTTTCAATTTTTTTTCCTGCTATGTCTCTTGTTCACAACATATAAACTATTTACAAGCTAAACCAGCTAAAATACTAATAGACTGCATACTGGCTTAATCTCTCTTAGACTGCTAGACAACAACTTCGAAATGTAACTGAATGTCGTCTTTAGTTTACTCTTTCTGAAATAAGATTTCGTGCAAAAGAGTGAGTTTGCATACTCAGTAAGTAAATGCATAACGATACTTCAATCTCAAATAACTTAACAATATTTAAACATAAATAACTCATCATTATATCCATGTACGAAATAAAGAGTTTTTCCTCTTGAATGTCACATAGGCTATCAAAGGTTATTGCCACAAATAACATAACAACATTTAAACATAATTAACTCATCATCATATCCATGTACGAAATAAAAAGTTTTTCCTCTTAAATGTCACATAGGCTATCAAAGGTTATTGCCACAAATAACATAACAACATTTAAACATAATTAAAATGCATATAATTTGGGTTGAGGATGTTACAAATATACCATATCATGTGAATTTAATGAATCCCTTTAATACATAAAAAAATAAAAAAAATTCGACTCTCTCTCTATATCTTCGAATTACGGATCAACTTGATGGAATTAGAGTTCATAATCTTTGAATTAGGTTGTAATTTAATGGAATAATAGATTAATTAGTGTTTGATATGTCAAAATTAGGGTTGGATTTGATGGAAATTAGTTTCTAGATGTTTCAATTCTTAATCAATTCCATATATTAGGGTTCATTGTCATCAAATTAAGGTTTTATTTCATTGAATTATAATTAACTCTTTAGAAGGTAGAGTTTGATTTATTGGAATTAGGTTTAGTTATCATGAAATTGAGGTTTGAATATGTGCAATTATAGTTCAAGATGTTCAAATTAGGGTTAGATTCAATAGAACTAACAATTAAAATATTAGAATTATGGTTAAATTAAATGGAATTAAGATTTGATATCTTCTAAATAGAGTTTGATTAATGGATCTAGAGTTAAATAGCTTCAAATTAAGGTTTGATTGATTTGGATTAGGACACACATATCTTTAAATTAGTGTTTTATTTAATGGAATTAGTTATCTCTCTCTTTCTCTCTCTCTCTCTCTCTCTCTCTCTCTCTCTATAATGATTTGATGTAATAAAATTAAAGATCAAATAGAGTTAATTCGCTTCAAATGAGGGTTGATTAGATGAAATTGAGAGGTTAACTATTTTCAAATTAGGGTTGGATTTGCTTGAGTTTGGTTATGCTCTCTTTAAATTAGAATTCCAATAAATGGAAATGTTGTGAACTCTTTGTTTGTCTCTCTACCTCTTTTCAAATCAAGGATTGATTTAATAAAATTAAGGTTCACACTCTTTAAATTATATACTGGTTAAATGGAACTAAGGTCTAACACCTAATAATTAGGACTTAATTCATTAGAATTAGTGTATGATGTCTTTGACTTTGTGTTTGATTCAATTGAATTATGAATGACCATATTTTAAATAAGTGTTTAACTTGTTGAAATTAGGTTCAACAACTTGTTGAAACTTGTTGAAACTTGATTATGTATAATTAACATAAACTATTCAAATTAGGGTTATATTGAATGGAATTTATCAAAATATATGACTGAATGAAGATTCAATTTAATAAAATCAAGGTTGACATTCATCAAATTATGGTTTATTCAATTCAAAAAAGGTTCAATATATAGTAATTAAAACTCAATTAAATGGATTAGGTTTCACTTTCTTTAAGTTTAGGTTTGAATAATTTGAATTGCAATTCACTATTTTGAAATTAGGGTTCATTATCTTGGAATTATGAACTGAGTCAATTTAATTGGGTTTAACTATTTTAATTATGTGGAATTATAGATCACTATATTGTAATTGGAATCATATTGAATTGAATTAACATTTTATTTCATGAACTAAGGTTTGATTCAATGGAATTAATGTTTGATCTTCCCATATGATTTGGTTCAATGGACTTATGTTAACTATCTTGAAATTAAGGTTCTATTAATTTGAATTAAGATTCACTCTCTTCAAAATAAGGTTACATTGGATGAAATTAGGGTTAATGTTGTCTCTCTTTTCAAATTACGATCAATTCACTAAATTTAGGGCTCACTCACTATGAATTAGATTTTAATTTAATGGAAATAAAGGTTAATTATAGTTAGGTGAATTCAAATTAGGTTTCGTTCAATAAATATGGATTTATAATCTACAAATTAGGGTTGCATGGGTTTAAAGTATTATGTAATTATAGATTACTCTTTATAAATGCAAGTTATATAAAAGAGTGTATAAAATGTTTAATTGGTTTGTTTTTAAAAAAGTATATACTTTGTTGTTTCTAAAAAAAAAAAAAAGTATATTATAAGACTTTTCATGTCAAAACAATATTTGTTTCCAATGTTATGACAACATGAATCTTGTGTAACATTTTTATAACATTTTTAAGACAAGTCAGTATAATGCAATAACATACACAGTAATATCATATTTGTAATATATGTTCATTAAATAGAACTACAGATTAATTAAAGTTGGATATTTTTGAAATAAAAGTTCGAGTCAACAGATATGAAATTCATCTGGAATCAATTATGGATCAATTAAAATATTGAAGACTCAACAAATAAGGTTTCATGCTTTCAAATTATGGACCGATCTCTACAAAACAGTGTTCCATTAAATGAAAATCATTGAACTCCCTTAAAGTTGTAGTTTGATTTAATGGAATGTGGTTTAACTTTCATGAAATTAGAGTTTAATTATGTGGAATTGTAATTCAAAATATGTTAAAAGTTTGGTTAGATTGGATGGAATTAGCATGATATATATTTGAATTAGCATTTAATTTAATGGCATCAAGGTATGATATCTTCCAATTGGGATTGATTCAATTAAATTAGGGTAAATTCATATCAAATAAGGGTTTAATTATGTTCAAATTAGCTTTCAATTCAAAGTAACCACGGTTCCTTTACTTAAAATTAGAGGTTGATTTAATGTAATTAGTTAGATGAGTCTTGAAACTAGGGTGGAATTAGGGACCACTATGTTCAATCTTTCTTGACATTTATGAGAATATTACTATAAAATAATATATGAATATTTTTTTAATGTAGTTTTAAAACTATAATTTAATTTAAATTAAAATTTAAATTAGTATGGAGCAAATATGAACAAAGGAATTAAATTAGTAACTATAAGAAGAAAAAGTAAAATATATTATAAGTCAAATAGATATGATCAATCAATATATATGATTAATTATGGTCTCAATTTAGTTTTAGGAAAGTGTTTACCATTTCTCAAACTTAGATAGTGATTGGTAAAACTGAAAAATAAGTGCGGAAAATTTGAGAGTTAAATTTTATGTACTGAATGATTTAGATGCTGAAAGTTTTTAGTTGTATAGTTGTTTGATAGAAACTGAAAATTAAAAGTTGAATATAATTAATCGATTTAATAATTATAATTATTGAATAGATATGAAATGGATTTTGTTTTTAAAAGAGAGTTTATTGAGTTATAAAAGATATATATGTCATATTAAAAAAAATATTTTAGTATATATTGGTTGAGTCTGTTAATTGATAATTTTAAATTAAAAAATTTAACTTATTATTTCAAGAAAATGATAACTGAACTGAACCTTTTAAGTAATGGATAAAAAAGGTTATTAAACAAGTTTAAAAAATTAAGTACTTAAAATATTAATTTTAAGTGTGGAATTGTATTATTAAACAACCACTAAATGTTTTAACAAATAACTGATTATAATTGTCATGTAAAACTATGTAATTGAAAATAATTATAAATGGAAATGGAGAACTAAAAAATTGCAAAAAAAGGCAACTAAAATAAATAATGCTAAAAAATAATTTTATATATTATTTTTAATTAATATCATGTTTTGTAATAAATATTTCAATTTTATTAATATTTATAAATATATTTAAAATAGTATATTAAAGTATAGTCGCACAACTGTTAGAATATCGACTAGTTTTTTTAATTAAAATGAAAAGATATATTTATATATTTGGCTTAGTTACTAAAAAATCCCAAAATTTAAGTTGATTTTAATAATTTATAAACACATAGTTATATATTATGTGTTTAAATATATCCCAAACATGTATAATTCATTTTATCGGTAGAAGTTTATATTTAAACTGAAAATCAACTTAAACTTTGAGATTTTTTGGATAATTAATTTTTAGCGTCATCAGTCATGATAGTTTGAAACCTAACTACCCCTACCCCACCTGTTCTTTTTCTTTTATTAGCATTTCTTTTCCTTGCATTGCCACCACTACGTTCATTTCCTTCAAGTGCCGCCACCACGTTCATTTCCCTCAAGTGCCACCACCTTCTGCTTAGAGTTGGCTTGACATCCCTAGTCTAGTCGCTGCCACCAACTGTTTGTATTCTACCATTTGGAAGTCGTCTTCATTCTATAGCTGCAGTGCCCACCATCAGAACCTTCCATTCAAATATCTCCAAATAACCATCACTCAACTGAACTCTAACTATGAGGAAGTAGCAGATTTCCTCCTTCATCATGCTAGATCCATCATCCTTGAATCCCAATCCATCAAGTTCGTGAAGGTCAGAGGCAATATCATCTTCAAGTGGGATGCCTCTAATTCTGTTCTTTACTCTCACATTGATGTTGTCTTAGTGAAGCAGCAATGAATCACATGGCAACATCTGCGCTAGAGGCTTCAAGTTATGCAGTATTTGGAGGCTGATCACTGTTTGAAAGTGTTTGGGGACTGGTCGATTAGAATCATTTACCTCATTTTTGTCATTGATGAAGAAATTGACAACAATGATGGTGCGCACCAATTCATCGTTTGTGGTATCGTAAATAACTTAATTGTTGGCACGGTGCTGGATGAAGGAGGGGATTTATTCTTATTCTTATTGATTGAAGTTGATGGTTGATCTATTGAATTGTGAGGAATCATATTAGTTTTAATGGGTTTTGTTCATATAAATAATATAACTTTCCCTTAATTCTATATTTTTATCACAATTTATTAATAATGATTCCATAATTAAAAAAAGAAATAGTGTTAGGATTGGGGATCTAGAGATTTCGTTGTTTGTTTTTACTTCATTAGTTACTTAGGGAGTGGAATGACTATTATTTTTTGTGTTTATTTTATCCTTTAGCATTCCACAAAAAAAAAAAAAAAAAAAGGATAAAAAATCTTGCACTGGAGCTTATTAATTATAATTTTCTTTGTTTTATGTTTTTAGGAAGCGAGGAATGAGATATTAGGAGATAAAATCACTAACTTGCACTATTTTTTTTTTTTGGGGGAAAATAAGCACTGTAATATCATAAATTAGAAAAAGGTACCGCTAAGTCCTATGCTACAATATATGCATCAAGCCATGAGGAACTTCCTGCATTAAAACAGTACAAGTTTTAGTATGACAGAATGATGGTTTCGTAAACTCGGGCAAGTTCAAAAGTGGCACTTTTGATGGGAAATGGGCACTTTTGTATGATAAAATGAGCAAAAGCAACAAAACGAAGAAATATTATTAATGAATCATACTGTTTACAAGAAACTCCATTTATATACAACTCATTACAAGAAACTAACTACTACTAATCAAAACTAACTTCTAACTAATCACATGATTAAATAACTAATCAGGTGCTCACTTTTAGTTGCCTTTAACTAATTGCAACAGGCCCCACTTCTCTGCTTCTCAACATATCTTCAGTAGCTACACCTTTGCACTCCCCCTCAAGATGTGCATATATGTCATATATGCTCATCTTGCCTAACAAGTGATTAAACTGGCAAGGATGTAAGGATTTTGTAAAAATATCTGTTATCTGCTCTGTTGTCCTCACATAAACAGGCTCAGTCTCTCCAGCTTGCAATTTCTCTCTCACAAAATGACAATCAAAGTTCTATATGCTTTGTTCTTTCATGGAACACAAGATTCTTAGCTATATGTATTGCTGAAACATTGTCACAATAAACCAATATTGGCCTTTTATATGGAACTTTTAAAACTTTAAGCAAATAGCCAAGCCAAATAACTTCACATGTGACAGCTGCCATGGCTCTATACTCAGCTTCTGTTGAGCTTCTTGTAACAGTATTCTGTTGCTTTGATTTCTAACTCACCAAGGAATCTCCACTAAAAACACAATGCCCTATTAGTGACCTTCTAGTTTCTCTACATGAACCCCAATCGCTGTCAGTATAAGCTTTCAACTGAATGTCTGTTCTGCTGGAAAACAAATATGCCTTGCCCTGGTGAATTCTTCAAGTACTTCAACACTTTCAATGCTACATCAAAGTGTTTCTCAGTTAGCTTATCCATAAACTTGGATAAAATATGCACTGCATACACAATATCAGGCCTGGAAAGTGTCAAATACATCAATTTGCCAACAAGTTTCCTGTATTTATAAGTATCCTCCATCAAACCATCATTGATTGCACTAACTGGTGATTCACTTCAATAGGAATAGTGGAAGGCTTGACTGCTTTCCTCTAGCAGCTTCAATGTATATTTTCTTTGATTTAACACTATTCCCTTAGTTGACCTTGCCAATACCAACCCCAAGAAATATCTCAACTACCCTGTCTCTCAACTTGAAATTCTTCTTTAACAACTCCTTGACTTTTGTAATTTGTGTTTGACTATTACTAGCAATTGTTATATCATCCACATAAACCAACAAGGCAACAAAATCAAAACTGTCCTCCTTGGTGAAAAGTGAATAATCGGCTTTGGATTGTGAACCTCCATTATTAAGCAACCTAAGTGAACTTTAAATTCCACTGTCTTGATGCTTGTTTAAGCCTATACAATGACTTATGAAGCTTGCACACCAGCTTAGTATGTCTAGTAGCATGTTTTGGAATATCAGTTTCACTACCTTGCTCCCCCTGAACTGATATCCTTGGGGAAGATCCACACACACTTCATCAAACAAATCCCTATTGAGAAAAGCATTGCTAATGTCAAGTTGAGCTAAATGCCAACCTTTGCATAGCAGCTGAAGATAAAAACACCTTGACTGTAGTATGTTTAACCACTGGACTAAATGTTTCTTCATAGTTAAAGCCATATTGTTGGGTAAATCCTTTAGTAACTGGTTTGGCTTTGTATTTATCCATTAAGGCATTAGAATTATATTTGGTTTTAAACACCCATTTGCAACTAATAGGAGTTTTATTTGAAGGCAAGGGTACCACTGTCCATGTACCATTTACGCAAGTTCCTGGAACTAAGTGTTTATAGTTGCAATCTAATGTGAGTGTTGAATAGCTTGTGTAAATGTGGTGGGATCAGTAGAAAAAGAAATGGCATATGAGAAATGTTTAAGGATGGAGAAAGATGATTATAAGTGAGAAAATGAGAGAATGGTTAAGCTATAGTAGAATGAGTAGAGGGAAGATAATGATGGTTAGCTTGAAGATAGCTAGGAACCTTAGTGGCTTAAAGGCTTCTTCTAAGATGAGGGTTATTATTAGGAACAGGAGCAAGATGAGAGGAGGAAACATGAGAAGATGAAGAAATGAAATGTGCTGGAGAGGATGGAATGGCAAAAGTATTATTTGGTGAAGGATAAAAGAGTGGAACAGACTGTGAAGAATAAGAAGAAGAGGGAAAAGAAGGAACATTAGAAGGTAAAATAGGGAGAACTAAAATAAAATCATTGGAAAAATTATGAGGTGAAGATGAAAGAGTAGAATAAGGAAAAATGTGTTCATGATTGGACATCTCTAGAAACAAATATGACATGTGACTCTAAATAATATACTTTATAGCCTTTAGTACTAGTTGGATAACCAATGAAAATACATTTCTTTGCTAAAAAATGAAATTTTGATCTATAAGAGGGAAGGTTAGCTGCAAAACATAAACAACCAAATGATTTCAAGGAATCATAAGAGGGCACTTTATTATGTAACAGTTCAAAAGGAGATTTATGAGCTAACTGAACTGAATGAGTTCTCTTAATAAGAAAGGTGGCTGTCAAAATGGCATCACCCTAAAACTTCAAAGGAAGGTGGGAATGGAAGAGTAGTGCTCTTACTACATTGAGCAAATGTTGATGTTTCCTCTCAGCAATCCCATTTTATTGAGGAGTGTAAACACAAGTAGTTTGATGTGTGATACCCTGAGAGAGATAAAATGTGGGTAAAGAAAATTCTGATCCTTGATCTATTTTAATAGTTTTAACACATTTGTGAAACTGAGTTTCAACTAACTTGCAAAAAAATTGAATCCAATGAGCCACTTCTGGTTTATGTCTCATAAGAAAAGTCCAAGTATATTTAGAATGGTCATCCACAATAGTTAGAAAAAAAGTGATGTTTTTAAGATCTACCTTTGAATAAGGCCCCTATACATCCACATGTATAAGATCAAACACATTGGTAGCGAGACCGACGAACTTAAGAAAAGGTAGTCTCTTAAGCTTAACTAGATGACAAGTTGTACAAGGAGTTTTATTGATCCTATTTACAGAAGGTAACAAGTGACACAAAGTAGGAAATTGAGTGATATCAATATGGCCTAATATGGTCCCACAAATCATAGGAAACAATATCAATAGAAGAAATAGGAAAAGAAGAATGTGAAACAGCTAATTGAGATGAAGTTTGCAAGAAATACAACCCTTGAAGAATTTTAGCAAGACCAATTGTTATCCATTAAGATAGGGCCTAAATAAAACAAAATTTTTGAAGAAAAATAAAGGACATAGTTTTATTAAAAGTCAATTGATTGACTAAAACAAGATTAAAGGTTAAAGAGGGAATATAAAGCACATTGTGCAAAGTGATGAATTCATTGAGTTTGACTGAAACAAGATTATTAGCCATAGTTTTCATACCATTGGGAAGTGAAACAAAACAATTTTGAACATGGTGAAATGAGGAGAAAAAATGCAAAGAACATGTGATATGGTTTGTGGCTCCTGTATCAATGATCTAAGAGTTGAAATGAGTTTTAGAGAGCATCAAGTTACTAAACAAATCAACATTAGAGGCAGAAAACAATAAATAAGAAATACTTGCAGCGTTGGCCATTTGAGGGTCATTTGCATCTCCAACAACAGTATGAACAGGGGGTATTAGTGACTGTAGTAGCATTCAATTGATCTCCAATGATACTAAGAAGTTGTGTAACTTGATCCTTCGTCAAGTTTAGCTGTGGAATAGACAACTAAGGAGAAGGAGGTGGTCCTACGATATAAGCATTTGCAAAGCTGTTATTAGCCATATTAGAATTATTAGGTTTTCCTTTAATGAACTTGAAGCCCGGGGGATAACCAATCAATTTGTAGCAAGTTTCTTTTGTGTGCCTTGTTTTACCACAATGAGTACAATACAAATCATCTTTGCTCTTCTTGACTACTAAAGTAGATGAATCAGAGAAGGTTTGATACTGCATCAGTAAGGATTTCTGAGTTTCCTCTCTCAAGACCAGATTGTAAACTTGATCCAAGGTTGGGAATGGCTTCGTGAGAATAATTTGAGATCTAATAGCTTGAAAGCTTTCATTCAGTCCATTGAGGAATATAAAGACATAATCTTTCTGCTACAAGTCAATAAAGGTTTGGAAGCAATTTTTGTTACATTGTCCACATAAACAATATGGAAACGGCCTGAAACTCCTTAATTCTTCCCAAATTCCATTCAACTCATTGAAATAAGCATCAACTGTCTTAGTAGCTTGCGTAAGAGAGCACAAGAGATGTTGCAAGTGACGAATTCTCGAATCATCTGGTCGTGCAAACCTCTGGTTCAACTTTTCCCAAATATGTGAAACATCCTCCATATAGAACACAATAGATGTAAAAGGTGGAGAGATTGATCTAAGTAGTCAAGCCACAACCAAATTATTGCACTTAACCCATGACAGATAAAGAGCATCCAATGATAGATAAAAAGCATCCTCAGGCTGAGGTTTCTTGATCATTCCATCAATGAAGCCCTGTTTATTACGAATGGAAACTGTGAGCAAGAATGATCTCTTCCATGAGGCAAAGTTCATCGGCGTGAGTTCAAGTGAAACAATGACAGAGCTATGATTGTCACCGTGATGTATGAAGAAAGGTGAAGAAGGATCCTCAAAAACATTTTGTAAAGAATTAGTCAAATTTGATGAATTATTAGGTGATGTTATATTCACCATTGATGAACAAATAAGGAATAGAAAGCCTAAGGCATGGAAGAAGAAGAAGAAGAAGAATGAAGAAGAAAAGGAAGAAGAAGAATAAAGAAGAAGAGGAAGAAGGAAAACAAAAATTCTAGTGCTCTTATACCATGTGATAAAATGAGCAAAATCAATAAAATGAAGAAATCTTATTAATGAATTATAATATTTATAAGACCACTCCCTTTATATACAACTCATTACAAGAAACTAACTACTACTAATCAAAACTAACTTCTAACTAATTACAAGATTAAATAACTAATCAATGTGCTAACTTTCAGCTGCCTTTAACTAACTGCAATAGGATCTACTTTTTTGTTTCTCAACATATCTTCAGTAGCTGCACCTTCACATTTTGCGATTTGAAGGTTGAAGTTTATTGGGAAATGGGCCAATTATTCAAACTTACAAGCTTAGAAATGATTTCACCAGCAAGTTGTTCTCATCTAATATCTTAGTTAACTCTTCAACTATTTGAGGTTCAATATTATTGTCAAAATCAAAGGAATTTGTAATCAATAAGACTCTTTATTCTCTGTAAATATAAAACTAAGCAAACTTCTTTTTTTTTTGTTTTTTCTTCGTGAAGACGGTAAAGATCCATTTGTTGTTATAGTTATACCCATTCATTCTATAACCATAAGGACTAGGGCAATTATTGATCTTCTTTTAATATTTCCTCCCATTAATGAGAATACAAATATTGCATTATAGGTTCAAATATTCTTTAGAAATATTGGATATTGAACAGTGCCATCAAAACTAAAAAGGATATTTCAAGAAGGGTAGCAACAACTTAAGTTTCATCTATACTTCTTAAAGAATAATCAAAATTATAATTTTGTTGTCGTCCATTTAATTTTAAAACTAACAAAAGGGAAATAATTAATAATTAACCATTCTAGATCATTCTACAAAAGATCAATTTTAATAGAAGGACAGATATGCCACCCAAGTGGTTGAACTTTGTTATCAGTTGTCAAATGCTCATAGCAAAGGAAGCCAACAAGTTTAATTGGTATTTAAGGAGAGACACGTGGTCGTGTGTGACAGAATGTGGAAAGATAAAGGAAACGGCGTCGTATGAGTTTAACGAGAAAGTTTATGCATTGAAAGAAAACGACACCATCTTGTTCTTCTATATCTACTATTCTAGCTTTAGCTCTTCAGTGAATGTTCCACCGATCTTCTAGTCGAAAGCTTAACTAATTTATTGTTATTAGCAAAAGTTGTTAGTGATTAGTTAGTTAGTTGCTAGATAATAGGACTTTTGTTATCTTGTTCTTGTATATAAACAAGTTTGCACCATCAATAAATCATATAACAAAATTACCCAAATATCTTACTTTTTTCGTACTGTAAATTGCTCTTGTTTCTTAAGCACTACGAATTGCAGTAGTTATAAACTCATCTTTGAGTTTGTTCATGGTATCAGAGCCTACATCTCTGATATTGATTCTTAAGGTTTCATTTGAAGCAGTGTTTCAAATATTAACCATGGCTGAAGTGTTCAATTCGAAAGAGGAAAGGGCACAGAGTGTCAAACATGATCCTGTATATCTCCAAGGTCCGATCATCCTGGTATGATACTAGTAACTTCTCTTTTAACTAGTAAAATTTATCTCTCGTGGAGCAGGTCCATGAGAATTGCTTTATCAATTAAGATAAAGCTTGGATTTAGGCTACAGGGCCAGATACGTTCCTCAACTTGTAATGAAGTAATAAATGACGACGAAATGAATTTTTTTCATCAAAATTATCTTCAATCTTGTACTATTTCGTCAAAATTATCATTGATCTTATATTATTTCATCATAAAAGTCTAAAATATTAATTGAAGAGGACACTGACTTAAAAATTACATATGGGCGGGATCTCAACTTGTAATGAAGTGATAAATGAGGACGAAATGAATTTTTTCATCAAAATTATCTCTAATCTTGTACTATTTCGCCAAAATTATTCTTGATCTTGTATTATTTCATCATAAAAGTCTACAATATTGATTGAAGAGGACACTAACTTAGGAATTACATGTGGGCGGGGTGGCAGCTATCCCTCATACCTTGTCTCATTCTCCTAATGAGGATAATTTACCTTCTGCTCCTGCCTCTGTAGAAACTTCTTGCCCTATATGAATTCCTCGCGAGGCAAATATTTTTATTTTTTTACTATTTTAAATTATTTTTTAAATATAATGTATTAAATTCTAAAATAAAATTTTTTCATCTAAAAACTAATAAATATATTAAATATATAATTATACACATTATATATATATATATATATATA
>CATIWR010219917.1:0-18007 GCA_949677035.1 Omphalea diandra
GTTTCATATGAATTTATATGGGATATAAAGCTACAACTTTCATATTTTGAACTGTCCCTAATTCCTCTTCTAGGGTTATGAAATCATGGGTACAAAATCCTGCTCTAACAGTAAAATCCAACACAAATAGCTCTTGTTCTCATGGATTTCAACTTCCATCCAAGAGCTCTACCTCAATTATTCCATAATTCTCACTAACCATGCATGATTAACATGTCCTGAGAGGTTAATTTCAGTTGAGAAGAAGATCAATTAACTTACCTATTGTCCCAGAATTAGAAAACCTTAGGACTCTTTTCCTAAGCAGCCCATACTTCTTCCTCTCCGGCTTCTTCTGCTGCTGCTTCTACTTTTTCCTTTCTTTCTTTCTTCGTTAGCTCTCTCTTTCTTCTGCTATACCTCATGTCTAATCCCTTAATTCTGATCCTAATGGGTAAAAAATTCCACTTGTAACCCTATTGCAATAAGAAAAAATCATGGTGTTGCATTCCTATTGGTTGGAAGTTCACTTTCCTCTTTTAGTCCATCTTCTTCACTCCTTAAGCACTTCCATCCATCTACTAATTCCTAGATGTTCCTTTTACTTTAAAATAAGCTCTATAACACCATTATTTATGATGCTATATCAAGCATACAACATAAAACAATTTGTCATGCAACTATACAAACACTACATATATATTCAAGTGTCCCAAATGCAATGGTGCAAGTGTCATTGTCGTGCTTCTACAATTCACATGTCTAAATGATTATTTATCCAATGCACATGTTCATTTGATATTTCATATCATTTATGTAATGAATATGTTCATGTGATAATGCCAATAAATGTGGATAAGGATGCTACGTATTGCTTTCGCAATATTTGATTTAGTTGTTTGTATTTTTATTTACAACCCAATTCACCCCTCTCTTGGGTTGCTCATTTGCCACTCAATCCAACAATTACTCATTTGAGTTAGTCAATCTAAAACTTATGTGACATCATTTCATTGAGCCTTTAACAAAAATAATAGGTGATATGTATATACCAATAATCATGAACATAAAATACTTCAAAACATAAAATGATTTGCATTTATTCAAATAGTATAGTATAATCTCAACAACATTTTATCATAAATTATCTAAATTCTACACAATCCAAGAGAATTTATATGTATAAGGAAAACATCTCTTGGTATAGGCTTAAAAAGGAGATCAACCACCATTTGATGTGCATAAATATATTGTACAATTACTTCTCATTTGGCAGTAATGTCTTTAATGAAGTTATACTTTGCATTGATATGTTTAGTTCTACTATGACATTTAGGATCTTATCAATATGTTTAGTTCTACTATGACATTTGGGATCTTTAGTGAAGGCAATTGCTGCTTGATTGTCACAATATATTGTAATGACTCCTTCACAATCATGTTGAAAACCAAAATTTCCAAAGAATCTCCTTAATTGAATAGCTTCTTGCACTACAATAAAACTTATAATAAATTCAACTTCCATGGTTGATAGGGCTATGTTAGTTTGATTCTTACTACTCTAATAAATAACACCTTTATTGAGTAAGAAGACATAACCAGATGTTGATTTTCATTGATCAAGGTCTCCCCCTCAATCAATGCTCAAATATTTAATTAAATGCAATTTCGACCCTTATGACACAAATAATAATCCATAGTGCATTTTAAGATATCTTAAAATCCTTTTCATAGCTTTCTAATGCTCTAGTCCAGGATTTGATTGATATCAACTAACTAGCCTAAACATAATGCACATCATAACATACATAAAACTTTCTACCACACTAGCATAAGGTACAATGGACATTTCCTTTTATTCGTTTTGGATTTGTAAGACACATAATAAGATTCAAAGTTTAATCCTTTGACTTAAGAGTATTTATAGGCTTGCAAATATTCATATGGAAACATTCTAAAATCTTTAGGATATAATTCTTTTAACACATAGCTAAAAGTTTATTTAAACAAACTCTTTCAATTTTAACTCCTTATATGTAGCCAACCTCACCCATTTCTTTCATATCAAAATATATGGATAACCATCTTTTGATATCCATCATATACTCCTTATCATTTTCAGCTATCTAAAATGTCATCAACATAAAGAGATAGAATTACAAATTTGTCATTTAACCTTTTAACATAGACGCAATGGTCTTCGTTAACCATTTTAAAGTCATAGGTCAAAATGGCTTTGTGAAACCTGGGGTACCACTATCTGGATGATTGATTTAGGCCATATATAGATCTTTAGAGCTTGCAGACTTTATGCTCTTAGCCTTTAATAATAAAACCTATATGTTGTTCCATATACATTTCTTCATCCAACTCTCCATTAAGAAAAGCTATTTTCACATCCATTTTATGTAATTCTAAATCTAAACGTGTCAGAATAGCCATAATTGAGTGAATAGGGGAAAATCTGATAATAGGTGAAAAGTTTACTTATAATTTATACATTCTTATTGAGTATAGCATTTTTCCAGTAGGTGAGCTTTGTAACTATCAATGAAACAATCCACCTTACATTTTATTTTAAGAATCCACTTATTTCTAATGGCTTTATATCATAGCAATAGGTTAACCAAGTTCCAAACTTGATTGACTCTCATAAATTCCATTTTTTATTCTAATGCAACTTTCCACTATTCTTTTGTAAGGCATTCAAGTGTCTTATTAACCATTTTAGGCTTTTCATCATCATAAGGTGTGATAATGTAAACCCCATTTTCTATTGTAAAATGCCTTTTAGGAGTTTTAGAACATATCCTTTTTCATAATTTTGTAATTCTTCCATCAGAATCCTTGCTAATAAATACGTAACCTCTAGAGTTTTTAGAGCATCTTATAAAGATACATTTCTTCCCTCACTAATGGAGATCAATATGCTAACAAACTTTTTAAGATCCATTACATGGAATTGGAGGTCCAATGACTAGGGCAAAGATTAAAAGAATGAAAGAAGTTTTGCAAGGATTGATTATGGAGTTATAAAGATCTTATTTAAATCAAAATCAAGTCCTTTATACCTTAATTACATGGGAGGAACCTCAAGAAGAAGGATATAATCAAAAGAAACATGTTTAAAGGCAAAAACATAGTGCACGACCATGTGTACAACCATTCTTTCAGGAAGAACAACCATGTGCATAACCATGCTTTGAGGTGATAACATTAGACGAAAAGTGGACATACGACCAAGTGCATAATCATGCATTAAAGATAAGTGACAAGCTCATTAGGATCGTACAAATGCACAACCATACATCTCAAGTTGTAATTTGCAATTATTCTTTTTAGCCATTTTTGAGCTTTTTTGCTTTTTTTTTAACAAACACCTTGTCTAGAATATATTTCCTATTTAGATATGACTTTGTTTAGGAATGTAAAACCTTTTCTATGTAGGAAAACTCTTTTTATAAGGCTCTATATAATTCATCATCTTGTATTATAGGAAAGAATAAATCTTTAATCAATTTTATTGAATTTTGGCAAGTTTATGCTTTGCTTTCTTGTGTTCTTGGTAGAATACAATATTAGACTTATTAAAGGAGTGATCAACCTTTGTGGCATCTTTAAGATTGGGTTTTTAAGGACTTAGTTTCCTTATGGTTCTAATATTTTAATCAATAACTTGGTTTCTAAACTTTCTTAGACAAAGTAACAATTCATATAAAGAGTTCCTAAGGTAGGTCACCTAGCAAGTTCTTTATCAGTTGGTATCAGGGCTTAGTTTTAGAGTCAGGTTATGTATCTTTTGTTTATCATTTGTTTTCATTGTTTCTTATCTTTTTTTTGTTTTTGTTTCTCTAAATCTTCTTCTTTAGTTTTATTTTTCATCTATACACCTTTTTGTTTTTTTGGTTTCATTTCTTGTGATAGCGTGTTAATCAAATTGAACACCATTAATTTTAAATTATTAGTGTTGGGTTTCAATATACACCTTTGAAGTTCATAATCCTTTATAATTGTTGAGTTTCAAATTATCATTATTAGAGTTTGCATCACTTAAACTTAAAAGTATTGGTTTGATCTTTTATTTCAAAAGAAAAAAAATGAAAATAAGAAAAAATGAAAAGTAAAAAAAAAGATAAAAAAAAATCGTAATGATCATATCCCAAATAAAAAAGGAATTTTGATTCAATTTATTTTAGGCACAATTGAGTTGTTTTTTTTCTTTTTGTCTCTTTATACATGTTGATTTCTTTGTTTCTCTTCAAACAAGTTGTTTTCCTTGTGTTTTTTATTCATTGTGTTGTAGTTATTTCTTTCATAGATTCTTTGACACTTCTTGAGTTTTCTTATTTTTTTGATTCTATTAATGAACTCTCATTGTGTTTTTGTTTTGCCTCAACTAAATCTTTAAATGTCTTAATCTTTGAGGTTGTCATCAATTATTGATTACTCTTGAGATTTGTTGATTTTGATTTTTTGAAGAACATAAAAAAGGCTAGCTTGAGAGGTTAAAGGCAAGAGTGGTGAGATCATTAGAGGTAAAAGCTAGCAATTGAGTGAAACACGAGTGATCATCATTTATTCAAGTGCAAACATGTAAGGGATTGTGTGAAGAATAATTTCTTTTACTAGTAACAATTTTTCAGGTTAAAAACATGAGTATGGAAAGAGAATCATAAGATAGTGATATGAAATTATTCATAAAGGTTGTAGTTGATCAATTTCCAAAGTTGAATGCAAGGTTGGATGACAGACAATCCCCATCAAATTCTAAATCCTCTAGGCAACATGAGATTAAAGAGGAGGAAAAAGATGTATCATATTAGAGGAGTCAATATCCAATAAAGGCAACATAGCTACTTCTAAAGGAGATAACAACCTAAGTAGCATCAAGATGAAAATTATCACCTTTTAAGGTAAGAATGATCCAAATTTGTACCTAGAGTAGGAACAAAAGGTTAAGCATGTGTTTGATTTTCATGAGTACTCCGAGGAGAAGAAGGTAAAATTGATAACCATAGAGTTCATCAATTATGCAAACATATGGTGGGATCAATTTGTGATCAATTAGTAAAGGCATGGAGCGAGACTTATTCTAACATATGAAATTGGCTTTACACAAAAGGTTTGTCTCTAGCCATTGCTATCATGATTTACATAGAAAACTACAAAGTTTGGTGCAAGGTTCCAATAGTGTGGAGGACTACTACAAGGAGATGAAGATAGCCATGGTAAGAGCTAATGTGGAGAAGGTCTGTGAGGCCACCATGGCAAGATTTATTGGAGTCTTGAACAAGGAGATTGCTAATATTACTAAGTTGTAAAACTATATAAAGATGGATGAACTCTTACATAAGGCCATTAAGGTAGAGAAGCAACTCAATCTAGAGGAGCTGAATCTAGCTCTTTATGAAGGGCTAATTGGAAGGACGACAACACTATCACAAAATTAAAAGAGGAGATAAGGCTAAAAGATTCAATTACTACTCCAAAAGGTAAAATCAAAATAAAAAATCCTTTTAAATCACATGATGTGAAGTGTTTTAGGTGCTAAGGATTGAGGCATATTGCCTCTAAATGCCTAAATAAGAAAGCCATGATCTTATTGGACAATAGTGATATTGAGAGTGTTATCTCAAGCGATAATGAAATGCCACTATTGCAAGGTTGTTCGAATATGGATATTAAAAGACCTTTTCATGGCAAAATGTTAGTAGCAAGGAGAGCATTAAGTGCACAACCTAAAAATGATGATGAAGAGCAATGTGAGCAAATTTTCCACACTAGATGCCATGTGAAAGATAAGGTATGTACTTTGGTTGTTGATAGGGGTAGTTGCACCAACATTGCCAGTACATTATTGAGAAAAAAGCTAGACTTGCATACCATGAAACATCCTAAACCAAACAAACTCACTTAACTTAATGATTGTAGGGAAGTGCATGTTAATAAACAAGTGTTAATACCTTTTTCCATTGGCAAATATATGGATGAAGTATTATGTGATGTTACACTAATGCATGCGGGTCATAATTTGTTCGGTCGACCATGGTAGTTTGATAGGAAGGTCACATATGATGGGTTATTTTATACTTTATAAACATTTTTTTATACTAACTCCTCTCAAACCTTTATCAGCCTATGAGGACTAATTGAGAATAGTAAGAGAATGCAAAATGAGAGAAAAGCAAAATAATGAGAAAGAGGGAAGGAAATAAAGTATGAAAAAAAGAGAAAAAGGGAAAGGTAAGGAAGAGAGAAAAGTTGAAAAGAAAAATGGGCAAAAATGAGAGAAGAGTAAGAAAAAGATCATGATTGCAAAAAGAGTAAGATAAAGAGTGCTTTGAGTGCTAGGCAATGACTACTTATACTCATGTACAAAGATATTTATCTTTCTTCTAACAACCTAAACCTATCTTTGCCTAGTGTTGTGGTGTCTTTATTATAGGCTTTTGAGGATCTTTTTGCTGAAGAGACTCCCTAAGGATTACCTCCCTTAAGAGGTATTGAGCACCAAATTGACTTCCTTCTCAGTTCAACAATTCTAAATTGACCACTTATAGAGCTAATCCCAAGGAAACCAAGGAGATCTAAAGGCAAATGGATGAATTGGTGAACAAGACGGAATGTGACACATTTGTGTAGATTGTTGAGCCATCAACAAGATAATGGTAAATTATAAAACATCCTATCCCTACGTTAGATGATATGTTTGATGACTTACATGGCTCTTGTTTGTTTTCTAAAATTGATTTGAAAAGTGACTATTATTAAATTCACATGAAAAAGGGAGATGAGTGTAAAATTGCATTCAAAATAAAATTTGGATTATATGAGTGGTTAGTAATACCATTTGATTTAACTAATGCTCTAAGTACATTCATGAGGTTAATGAATCATGTT
The DNA here is from genome assembly GCA_949677035.1 of Omphalea diandra. Classification (NCBI taxonomy): domain Eukaryota; kingdom Viridiplantae; phylum Streptophyta; class Magnoliopsida; order Malpighiales; family Euphorbiaceae; genus Omphalea; species Omphalea diandra. Next base: position 6,880 of record CATIWR010219917.1, read on the forward strand.
TTGCATGCTTTTATAGGAAAATTTATGGTATTTTACTTTGATGAAATTTTAATTTATAGTAAGACCTAGGATGAGCATGTAAAACACTTATATGATTGTCTAGTGCGTTGAGAAGGCATCAATTGTATGCTAATTTTAAGAAGTGTATATTTTGCATGGAATTTATTATGTTTCTTATATTTATTGTTAGTTCTCAAGGTATTAGTGTTAATGAAGAAAAGGCAAAGACAATAAGAGAATGGCATACTCCTAAGAATGTGAACGAGGTAAGAAGTTTTCTTGGGTTAGCAAGTTTTATCGAAGGTTTGTTAAAGATTTTAGTACCATTGCTTCACCTTTGAATGAACTTGTTAAAAAGAATGTTATTTTTAAATGGGATGAAGTGAATGAACAAGCTTTTAATACTTTGAAAAAAAAATTTGACTAATGCACCATTGTTGTGTTTGCCTAACTTGGACAACGCTTTTGAGGTAGAATATGATGCATCCGAGGTTGGAATAAGGGCTATTTTGATGCAAGATTCCAAGCCAATTTTGTATTTTAGTGAAAAGCTTAGCGCAGCGGCATTGAATGATTCCATAGATGACAAAGAACTCTACGCATTAGTAAGAACTCTTCAAACATGACAACATTATTTATGGCCAAGGGAATTAATCATTCATACCGATCATGAGAGTCTAAAGTTCTTGAAATCTCAAGGTAAGCTCAATAAAAGAAAGATAAGCTCAATAAAAGATATGCTAAGTGGTTGGAGTTCATTGAAACATTTCCTTATGTAATCAAGTACAAACATGGAAAGGAAAATGTTATGGTTGATGCCTTATCAAGGAAGTACACATTACTTATTTCTTTGCAAACCAAATTTCTTGGTTTTGATTTATTTAACAATTTGTATGTCAATGATGTTGATTTCAGCCAAGTATGGGATGCATGTGTTAAGACTGAATTTAGAGATTTTTATAGGCATGAAGGATTCTTATTTAAAAAAGACAAATTGTGTGCCTATTTCTTTCATTCATGAATTACTTATTAGGAAAAATCATGGGGGAGGTTTAATATGGCATATTGGTGTGCAAAAGACTTTGAACATATTGCATGAACATTTTTATTGGCCTAATATGAGACATGATGTGCAATCTATCTGTGACAAATGCATTACATATAGACAAGCAAAATCTAAAGTAAAATCATATGGCTTATATACACCTTTACTCGTGCCTAACCAACCTTGGATTGATATTTCCATGGATTTTGTCATTGGTTTAACAAGGTCTCAACATGGAAACGATAACATATTTGTTGTTGTTGATAGGTTTAGCAAAATGGCTCACTTTAGTGCATTTTTTAAAACCAATGATATAACACATTGTTGATTTGTTCTTTAAAGAGGTGGTTTGTTTACATGACTTGCCTAAGACCATTATTAGTGATAGAGATGTTAAGTTCTTAATTCATTTTTGCTACACTTTGTGAAGTTAGTTTGGAAGCAAACTCTTCTTTTCTATTGTTACACATCCATAAATTGATGGACAAACTGAAGTAGTTAATAGGGCACTCACTACTTTGTTGTGCATTATCATTCAGAGGAACTTGAAACATTAAGAGAAATGTTTTCCACATATTGAGTTTGCATACAATCGTGTTATTCATTTTACTACTTCTTTTTCTCCTTTTGAAGTTGGTTATGACTTTAATCCTTTAACTCCTTTGGATATTCTACCTTTGCCTACTAATGAGCATGCTAATCTTGATGGTAAGTAAAAGGCAAATTTTATGAAGGATTTATATGCTAAGGTTTATGCCAACATTGAAAGAAAGAACAAACAATATGCTAAGTAAGCTAATAAGGGGCGGATAAAGGTTGCCTTTAAAATTAGAGATTGGTTTTAGGTGTATAAGCATAAGGAGAGGTTTCCCATATAAAGAAAATCCAAATTGTAATAAGAGGAGATGAACCATTTTAAGTTTTGGAGAGGATCAATGATAACACCTATAAGATTGATTTGCCAAGTAACAATGGCAATGTTAATGCTACTTTTAATGTTATTGATTTATCTTTGTTTGATGCAAGTGATTTAAGGATGAATCCTTTCAAAGAGGGAGGGAATTAAAGAGATCAAGATGCTAGCAAACCTTTCAAAGATCCATTACAAGGAATTAGAGGCCTAATGACTAGGGCAAAGACTAAAAGAATGAAATAAGTTTTGTAAGGATTGATCATGGAGTTGCAAGGATTTTTTTTTCAAATCAAAATCAAGTCTTTTATACCTTAATTGCATAGGAAGAACCTCAAGAAGAAAGCTACATGTTAAAAAAAAAACTTATTTAGAGGCAGAAACATGGTATACAGTCGTGCATATAGCCATGCTCCCAATAAGCATAACCATGCTTTGAGGTGACAACATTCGACAGAAAGTGGACGCACGATCATGCACATGCCATGCATCAATGATGAGTGATAAACTCATCAGGATCACACAAATGCATGGCCATACGCATGATTGTGCATCTTGAGCTGCAATTCGAGATTTTTCTTTTTAGCCATTTTTTTTGTTTTGTTTGTTTTCTTTTTGGTAAGTATTTTGTCTATAATATATTTACTACTTAGATATGACTTTATTTAGGAATACAAAACCTTCTTCATGTAGGAAAACTCTTTTTGTAAGGCTCTATATAAGCCATCGTCATGTATTACGAGAAACAATAAATATCTAATCAATTTATTTGAGTTTTGGCAAGTTTATGTTTTGCTTTTTTGTGTTCTTGGTAGAATACAAAATTAAACTTATCAAAGAAGTAATCAACCTTTGTGGCATCTTTAAGATTAAGGTTTTAAGGACTTAGTTTCTTTAGGGTTCTAATCTTTTGATTGATAACTTGATTTCTAAACTTTCTTAGGCAAAGTGACAATTCATATAAAGAGTTCTAATGGTGGGTCTCCTAGCCAGTTCTTGATCACTCACAGTCCTAATTTATTGAATTTATGGGAAGTGTGAAGAATGTATGTTATAGATACCCATGGATGCAACTTATTAAATTTAAGTTTTTTATTCATCCAAAACTCATATGGTGTTGAGGAAGCTAATTTTGAAGTACATATATTGTCGTCAATAAAGCACACCCCAATATTTTAATAGGCGATTAGCCTGTGCCATAATAGATCTGACCATTTCTAGCAAGTTTTTATTCTTTCACTCAGCAACATCATTTTGTTGTAATATTTTGGGAGTTGTTAGTTTCCTAATAATAGCCTTTTCTTGACACAATTCCTTGAATTGGTCAGATAGATAATCTCTTTCTTGATTAGTTCATAAAGCTTTCACTTTTTCTATGTAGTTGATTCTCAACCTCAATTAAATATCTTTTAAAGCAATAAAATGTTTTTGATTTATGGGAGATCAAATAAACATGACAATTTCTAGTGTAGTCATATATAAAAGTAATAAAGTATGGTGCTTCATGCCTTGCTTTTACATTCACTAGACCATAAATGTTAGAGTGCATAAGTTGTAAAGGAAAAATAGCACTTGTGCCTTTTTTAAATGATTGTTTAGTAGCTTTTCCTTATAGGCAAAATTCACAAGTAGGTAATACAAATTTTATATTTAATCCTAATATATTATCACAAGCTAGTCTATTCATTATATATTGCCCAATATGTCCTAGTCTAGGATGCCATAAAATAAGGATCCATATCATGATTGCTAGATTCAGGCAACAAGGAAAAATAAACATTGTGTTTATTATTAGAATAATTAGTGTTCAACACCATAAAACCATCAATAATATTACCACAACCATAATACTAGTCCCTTTAGAAATCCTTACAAAATCACCACTAAAATATAAATTACATCCAAGTTTTAATAAATCAATAACAAAGGCCAAATTTTGTTGAATGTCAAGATCATAAAGGACATCATGTATGTATAAAGTTTGACCCTCTTGCAAATCAAACTTATATTTGCCATTGCTTTTTCCTTTAGCTCCTGCATTATTTCTTATATAAATCCAGTTTGTTCCTTTTGGAATTTGATCCATAAACTCAATTCTATCTTCAGCTACATGGTCCATGGCTTCTAAATCTATAGTCTATATTGGATGAGATTTAGTAAGCAAAATAATACTAGAAATAAAAATTTTGGAAACATAACTTTTATTTGAGGAATTAAGATGAGACAATACCTTAGGCTTAGTGCACTCATGAGCAAAATGACCAAGATTGAAACAATTATAATAGGTCACTTTAGTCTTATCCTTTTTTCCACAGCACTTTCCTCTTTTGTGCTTGTGCTTTTTGTTTCCTTTCTTTATTCTTGAACTAGTCTTATACACCTTACCTTTGCCCTTACAATTTTTGTTAAACCACTTGCATTTATGGCCATAAACATACTTGGAACTAGACTCAACCATATAAGCTCAAGCATTGGATTTTTTAGTAGCCTCAAGGCATTCATCCTCAAGTTTCAGATGGTGTGCAATGTCTGCAAAGGACCTAATGTTCTCATTATGAGTCATGTTTACTTTCATGTGCTACCAACTGTTAGGCAAAGATCAAATTACAACTTGAACTTGTTGTTCAACTATGAGGTTATGTTCAATAGACTTTAAATCCATTATCATATTTGAGTTTCCTTCAAATGTTAATTCATTCACTTATTAAGGGCCTTCTTATAAGTGTCGAATTTTATAATTAGCTGCCTAAGTTTAGAGACACAAGTTCCTTCAAACTTCTTTTGCATAATGACCTGTATGGCATTAGCTATAGGATACTATTGATACTCATACACAAGATCAACATTTATGGAACTAATCAGGATCCCTCATGGAATGGAATCCTCTTTCCATGTAGTGTATAAAGCCATGTCGTGTTATATTGTGCATTGTTGATATGTTCCACATGAACTTTATGCTCATCCATAACATTATTGATGGCCTCTAAAATCTCTTACTCATCAAGGACATAATACATTTTTAGATGCCAAATGCTATAGTTATCACCATTAAAATTTTCACCCTTATTTAGTTCAACTATGATATTATTTGAAGCCATAGTTAGTCACAAGCTATAAAAGGACTGTTGGCCTAGTATACCAAGAAGGGGGTTAAATTGGTGACTAATTTAAAAAGTTAATAAGAAGGTTAAGGTGTTTAGGGGATTGAGAATGAGAAGAGAACAATTAACACAAAAAGTTTATAGTAGTTCAGGTGTTTACAAACCCTACGTCCATTCCCTAATTCTTCACAATTAGGTATTTCACTCAACTAAAACTGGTGTTTTTCAAGCTCACACCTAACTCATACAACTTGTGTTTTGTGGCTCATACAAAACCCTCACACCTTGTGTTTTTAGACTCACACAAAAACCTCTTGCAAGTGTTTTGGATAGGCTCACACTTTAACCTCTTACAAGAGTTTTAGAATCTAGGCCAACTCTCAACCTACTTACAAGGGTGTTTATTGCTCACATCAAACAATTAACAATAAATAAAAAAGAGCAAAAAAATTGGCAATAGTTTAGTTATAATTAATTCAATTCTCTTGCATTTACATTAGTTTGGTGGAGTATTTATAGCCCACATACACCAAAGAGACGTTGACACCAAAGAGACGTTGCTCAAAAACTATCCCCAAATCTTTAAGTTGTGATAGGTAGATTTTGCATTAACTGCTTGTCAAGCGAAAGTCGCGGTCGTAAATTTTTAATTTACACTGAAGAGTTGAAAATCACAGTAGAGAACCTATTATGTGTCTAACAGCTAGTCCACATGTCATCCATCCATTAGCTATATAAGAAATATAGTCGTTGTGTTCAACCAACTACTTAAAAGTCGTGATCATGAGCTAACTCTCTCTTGGGCATGACTGAGATCGTGAATTCCTTTGTTTGGTGAGGAAACTACAGCTTCTTGAGTCGCGGTCACGGTAAAATCTTGCCTTCGTGATTTTTTATTTCAAACAGTTGGCTTAGGCACTTAGCGTGCTACGGTTGTGGCTTTGGTTCCCTCCTTTGTCACTATGAAATTCATAGTTGTAACCTATAATGCGAAAGCCATTGTGAATTCTTTTGTGAATCAACTAATGCTCTTTCGACTGAGTTGTGGCTATGAATTCACCCATGAATTCCTCTGCCCTATAGCAAAGTTACTGTCGCTATTTAGGGGATATCGATCGCAATTTTGGATGTTCTTCTAAAAGATGGAGATTTTGATTTCCATCCAACTTTCAATGAAGATAAATCTTATAATTTGTAAAATAGCACTCACTCAAAGCATTAGAATTGATCAATCTCTATTATCAAGATCAAAACAGGCTTATGACATAGGTTTAACCAAACTAGTCCAATAATCTCCGCCTTTTTTATTTTGACAACTTAGATTGATCCTAAAGAAAAATAAATACATGAGTTGTGAAGTTGGAATGGTGAATGACTAAATAATCAAAGGATTTTAGACAATGATAAAAAATTCTAAGTTGGAACTTCTTGCTCCCTCTCAACTTATGCTTTCTTATGTACAATACTCATTTTCTTTCAATGCTATTCTCTCCCCCTTTGGAAAGATCAAAAAGAGGGTAAAGATTTAAAAAGTAAAAGAGATGCATAAATTGAAACAAAGTAATCATAGAGAGCAAATAATAAAGATATTATATAAGTTACAATCACATAACATTTTAGACAATGAATTACAAATCAAACACTTTTATTTATGTAATAAACTGTGGGATCAACAACTTTACATCAAGAGTTTAAGAACAACATAGAAAAAGAAATAGAAACCCTAAAGACAATTTAAGAGATATGAGAATTGTCATCATCTCCATAATCGTCTTGTTCTTCATTATCTTTTCCACCTTCAACTTCATCACCCTCTTCAACCTTTTGTTGTCCTCCTCTTGTAGTGTGTCCTCCTAATCCTCAAAATCTAGAAGATGGTAGGAAGGAGCACCTATTTTCTTCTGTAAGTCCACCAAGTCAGTAAGTGGGTGTGAGAGGAGGAGAAATCGTCTCTTCAATATCCTCATCATTTTATCCAATTTCTTATTCATGGAGGCAAGAGAGATTTTGGTTTTGGGCTTAGGTTAGGGAGGTGGAACAGGTTGGGCTCCCTTTTCAATGGCAAACCTTTTTCTCTTAGAGGCTTAAGAAGACTCTAGTTTCTTAGCTCCAAAAGCACCCACCAAAGCGTATGTGTAATAATTAGGGTGAATGGCTTTTACATTGATGAGGTAAGGGAGGTCTAAAAAATTTTGGGAATAGATAAGCTTCTTAGTGAGGAATTTTTCATTTTCCTCAATAAAAACACCTAGTACCAGTAAATGGCAGTTACATGGGAAGGAAGAAGAAACTGACTCTTGGGTTTAATACTCATGTGAATCAACTGATCCACAAGATAATGGCCAGTTTGTGTGGGTTTATTTTTGATAAAGCAAAAAAGGAAAGCAAGATCCTTTTAGGATACTTTTTCATTGCCATCACCTTTTGTGTTAATAGAGGAGGTGATGATATGATTAAGTAACTAAAAAGAGAAGGTTCGAATGTATTTGGCTAAGGAGGTTTTGGGGTCATGTTTGGTTTCGATGAACATTTTGAACTAAAACTTGAAATATATGACATCAAGAGTGGAGATGATGAACAAAATGTCATCTCCAACTTGAAGATTGAAAAGATTGGATAGCTATTAAAAAGCAATGAAAAAAGGGTCTCCAAACGCAGGAAATACTAACCCGTATTAGCTGGCACGGGTTTTGCTTTCTGGCTTAGAGTCACGGTACACATGAATTCTCGCACGATTTCTTCATATCCTTGATCATCATGAAAAGTGAATTCGTTCCATCGCAGGTTTGAAAGACATGCATGGATCTCATCCTTAATTCCTAGTGACTCAAGAAGGAAAGTGGAAAGGATTTTATTCGAAAGGATGATCTTGAAAGCATTTGCTTTGTACTGATCTTTCTCTTTTTTCGTTATCCCTTTCATTAAGTGTAGAGCCAATGGTCCAAAAGGTTATGCCATTGCTTTTCCCTTCTCTGCTCTTAAAGCTTTCTTATAAGCCATTTGTGAATAAGGAAGGTGTGAAGTTTTTGAGATGAAGGAAAAAGAGAGAAGAAGATATTTGGTAGGAATAAATGAAAACATTGTTTAAGGGGTTTATATAGGCGAAGAAAAGATGTGAAAATGGCTAAAAACAATCATAAATGAATTAAATGAAGGAGTGCAATCAGCTGGCAATCAAATCACTTAAATGTGTGACAATTACCTAAAGTCGCGATTGCAAATTTTGAAAAATGTAAGTAATAGACAAAAAATCCTTAAGAAATGATACGTTCATTGGTGAAAAGATTTAAAATTTTAACAAATTTGCTGTAGGGATTTAAAATCGCAATCGCGAATTGATGGTTGATTGTCGAATAAGGAGTACCTGTAATTCATGACCCTGAACCAAGGAATAGCTACCGCAAATTACAAGTAAAAGAATATAACTAAGAAAAGACAAGACTTGACTTTCTAATATGTGATCCACTTAATATATTGAAGTCCAATTTATGCAAATTAACATAAAGAAGCATTGCACACAAAATTAGGAGATCCAACGATATAAATATCACATATATCACATGTAACATCCATATTAGTCATTCAATTAAGGAATTATGTAACATATAAAAAGCATTATAAAGAGATCCATATTTCACTTCAAGGAGCTTCTATCAAGCATTCCCAATTCTCTATTAATGAAATTCATCCTTTCTTCATTGAGAAGCTATGTGAAAATGTTCGTAAGTTAATGATTTGTGTCTATATTTTAACAATACATCACCATTTTTGACATGCTCTCTAAGAAAACAATGTCTAATGTCTATATGTTTGCTCATCGAATGTTGGATTGGGTTTCTGGAAAGATTTTATTGCAATGGTGTTGTCACATTTGTGACACCCCAATTAATACTCATTTAATTTTCTCTCTAAGTCTATCCATTGTCATTTAAAAGACCTGATTAATTTTTTTTTTCACTATGTCTATTATTCACCACTTAGTAACTATTTACAACAAAACATACATGAATAAACAAACTAAAATACTAATTGACTGCATACTGGCCCAACCTCTCTTACACTGCTAGACAATGACCTCGATAAGTATACTAAATGCAATCTTTAATCTACTCTTCTTGAAATAAGATTTCATACAAAAGAGTGAGTTTCCATACTCAGTAAGCAAATGCATAATGATACTTCAATCTTAAATAACGTAACAATATTTGAACATAAATAACTCATTATCATATCCATGTACGAAATAAAGAGTTTTTCCTCTTAAATGCCAACATAGCAACATTTAAACATAAATAACTCACCATCATATTCATATACGAAATAAAGAGTTTTTCCTCTTAAATGCTAACACAAGAACATTTAAACATAAATAACTCACCATCATATCCATGTACCAAATAAAAAGTTTTTCCTCTTAAATACCACATAGGCTGTCAAAGGTTATTGCCACATAGGCTATTATATCATTGCCATACAGGTTGTTTTATCATTGCCACACATGTTATCATCTTTTTTCCACACACGCTATCATCTCCTTGCAACACAGGCTATCATATCATTGCCACACAGGCTATTTTATCATTACCACACAGGCTATCATATCATTGCCACATAGGCTATTTTATCATTGCCACACAGGCTATCATCTCCTTGCCACACATGCTATTATATCATTGCCATACTGGCTATTTTCTTATTGCCACACAGGCTATCATCTCCGTGCCACATAGGCTATGCCATACAGGCTATCATCTCCTTGCCACACAGATTATCATATCATTGCCACACAAGCTATTTTATCATTGCCACACAGGCTATTATATCATTGCCACATAGGCTATGTCACACATGATGTTTTATCATTGCCACACAGGCTATCATCTCCTTGCCACACAGGCTATCATATCATTGCCACACATGTTATCATATCATTGCCACACAGGCTATCATATCATTGCCATACAGGCTATCATCTCCTTGCCACATATGCTATTATATCATTGCCATATAGGCTATGCCACATAGACTATTTTATCATTGCCACACAGGCTATTAAATATTATCGCCACATAAGCTATTAAATATTATTATCAACATCTCATGAAAATAAATAAATCAAAAGTATAACAATCTTTCATCTATGTATTCCACAATATCATCACACTAAACAAAATTTCATTCCATTGAATATAAGTTCATGGTATTTAACCAATCATACGTATAGTACCGTTAGCTATTTACTTACCTCATCCTTAAAGCTTATTTAGCTGTGGATGGTCCCAACTTATTCCCACTATTATCCTCAATGCCTCGAGGACCTATTTCAATACACCAATTCAATTCATGATGATAAAGCAAGATTTTCATTTTGTTATGCAACTATGGCATGATTCATGCAAGTGGACCTAGTGTTTATGCATATTTTCCTTATATGGTAGTCTAAGCTTGCTATACTCTCACAGTAATAACACTAGATATACTCAACCAAATTACTTGATTCTTTTTTTTTCAAATAAACTGGACATAGAATGATACAACATATTCAAATTTCAAGCCAATATCAGACACATAGAAAATGTGGTGTATTTTTAAATTTATCCCTATTATAGTGTCATCTCAGTCTGAGTAGGTTTTACACTCTTAGGTATATATCAAATTTTACAAATCCAATTACAATAATAATCTACCACCAGTTACAAAACATATAAAGGAACATTTTTCATGTTTTAATCTTTATCTAATTCAGTCTATAAAGTCACCAAAACAAAGGACCAAATCTCACGGTAAGCAGGTTTGTAACATGATGACAACCAATCATGATGAAGGGACCATATCTCAACAACCATGCTGGATTTGGCAATAATATTTCATAAGTATGTATATCAGACATAAATATACAACTTTCAAGTTTAGACAATCATCAAATTATAAATCTATGGCCATCAAATTCTTGGAAAATAGATTCAAAAGAAATGTGAGGTTTCATCCCAGTATAGAGTCAGTCCCAATCAATGAGCCATATCTCTTACCACACAGCAAATAAATAAAAACTGATTTACAAGCATTTAGAAA